>JARJDZ010001597.1:0-85539 GCA_030264555.1 Aleochara sp. GC000083
AGAGACTGCTCCAGGAGCACATACTGCTTGGAGGTGCATTCGAAAGGACCCTCATGGCTTGATGATTTGCATATTTGTAAAGCAACCATCAACAAATCATGGAACTGCTTCTTAAACAAGAAAACAATGACATATATTATAACATATTGTAATTATAGATATAAAATGATAATACAATACCTTATGAGACTGCTGCAGGAGCCCACATGCTTGGAGATGGTTTCAAATCTCGCTGGCATCTTGAAGTTCTTGATATTTATCAAGGAGACTGCAACAATGAATGGATGATTCTGAAACAAGTAACCTTATGACATACATTACAACACATTGTGTTTATTGAAATAAATTGTTAAACAATACCTTAAGAAACTGCTGCAGAAGCCCATACTACTTGGAGATGCTTTGTAAATATCCCTGGAAGCTTGAAGTTATTCATATTTGTCAAGCAGACTCCATGTAAACATGGATGATTCTAAATTAAGAAAAATTAAGACTACATTATAATCTATTGTATTTATTGAAATAAATTGTTAAACAATACCTTAAGAGACTGCTGCACATACTTGGAGATGCTTTCCAAATCTCAATGGCATCTTGTAGTTCTCCATATTTCTTGAAGAGACTGCAACTGCATGGATAATCCAGAAGCAAGTAACATTGACATACATTATAACATATGCTATTTAAATAAAATGTTAATACAGTACCTTAAGAAACTGCTGCAGGAGCCCACACTGCTTGGAAATGTTTGCCAAATGTCCCTGGCTCCTTTAAGTTATTCATATTTGCAGAACAGAGTCCAACAAAGAGTGTACATCAGCTGATTTGACAATAATTCCATTATGCCCATTCATCTAGCAGATTCTATACAAGAATACAAGAAAGATAAGGACATATTTGTTCTACTATTGCATTCATTAAAATATACTTATTTATGCAATACCTTTGGAACCTGGTGCATGAAGTTACACTATCCATTTAGTGTTGGAATTAGTATGCCCATTGATGTTACCCAACCATCAATCTTGTACATTTAAGCATTTTTAGGGATTCTATAGGATTCTAAGGCAGTGGACAAAATAGCTGTGACACCATGTAAACATTACCATTTGATTTCCATATGTTCATTGCTGCTCGAGGTCCTCTTTGGAGTGATGCACAGGATTGATGACCCTAAGAACATTTAAATGTTACACTATTTATAATTATATTATATAAGAAAACATACTGTATCTTGTTTGTCCAAGTTGGGTTAGTTCCATGGTGATATTAAATTTATAGAGCAATGCATAGTGAAATAACTTCTCAATCATATAGCACTATTACCATCAATCAATAATGGCCACAGCAGTTAGTTCATCACCTACCACTGGAGGTGCTGATGATCCTGCACCACTCTTATGGGTTCCTAACCAAGCAAATGAATGCTGCCATTAAAAATAAATATGAACTTTAATTAATATGCGTGTGATTCCAAAAAGTTCTGCTTTTAAACGTTTCCTAAAAAAGTGGCCTGGTGAAAAATATCTAGGCATATATCGGTTTTTACCGATTTTCTTTTGCCTGGGTGCTGCATTAGAATTTTCAATGATAAATTGGCGAGTGGGTGAAACAAATTTTTGTAAGTACATTCTGAATATGTAAAACTAACAGACTTAATTGACTGTCCCATTGTAGATAACACATTTAAGAAACGCCAAGCTAAAAATATACTGGAAAAGGAGTATCAACAATTGCATGACACACATTCACAATAATAATGCCTGCAGGAGTACCATGGCCAACATACCTAAAATTCACTATAGCTGCATTGCTAACAATGTTTGCAGGGTCACAAACAGTTCATATGTACTATAAACCCTTAGCTGACTTGGAACAATATGTGGACAGAGAGAAGAAACAGCTGGAAAGTTATAGAGCAGTTCCAAACAAGCAGTGAAGCTATGTAAAAATTTAGTCAGACTTAATGTAGATACAACAACAAACAATCATTTATGTGGGGCTCAAAGCCAATTGTTCATTGTATTCCTTGTACAGTCTTTGCCATGGCAGTTTTGTTTTGATTATGTCAAGAACTTCTTTGAGCAAAGCTTTCTTTGACATACCCTGAATAAAGAATTGATTTGAATCTTGTTCATGAAATGAAGTAGGTAATTTACTCACCAATATAACATCTGAATGGGCATTGCGTCCAGAGCGATGCGTTGGCCCTAGCAGCTCATCCAAAATATTTCGTATTCGTACCTCGGGGCCCTTCTCGAGCAGATGATTCATTGTCGCCATTAGCCAGTGCTTGAATTCGCCACTCGATTGCAACATTACGCTGGAAGCGATTTGACATTCGAGGAAACTGAGGCGAACGCTTGCAGGTAGATTGTCGTTTGGTGGTACGAGCGGCATTTGCTTCTGAAGAGAGGCAAGAGGCAGAGTGGGTACCACTGAGCGTGCAAGCGAACCATTCGTACGCGCAATCGGATCGAGAGGATTCGACAACGCTATCCATGTTTGCAAGTCCACGTTGTACGTGTATGCGCGTCCATCCGAGAGCGTAATTATCGGCATGTTCGATGAGGATATCGAACAACCACTCACAGTTGCTATTAAAAGCAAATCAATTCATGTAAATATATTTTCACTTACTTTGCAACTAGCTGTTTACCTTTATTGCTAAGGAGGCTTCTGAGCGATACCCTAGCAAGAATTGACTTGGCCAATTCGATGTTCCACATGTGGAGCAGACCCGTTTTAGTCAACACCATCAAAATGCCTGCATCAGTGAGACACAGAGCGGCAGCGGTATCCTCGATCAGTAATGGAGGTAGAGGTCGTGAGCCTGAATCGACCCGATAGATATTGATCGTTAGATCTTCACAACATGCGACGACCATTTTCCGATTGGAACTTATACATTTGATCATCGAACCAAGATAAGTTTCCCATATAGGTGTTTTAGCATCAACTGTCTTGAAGACCTCAATGCGGGAGAGTTTTCCTTTTGCAGTGGTGACACATGAATTGGTTACCTGAAATTAAAAATTAAAAAAAAAATAAGATTAGCAATTCACTGATATAAAAACCACTTCAAAATACCTGTAATTTTATTAGGCCATTGATTTTTGAAACAGTATGTCCAGGTGGCATCTTCAACGGATCCAGAATATTGATGAATTGTACAATTGGCTGATCCCCGGGCACTTCACTGCATGTAAGCTGCGTTATTTGAACACCAGGAGGTTTCGCAATATGTAATTGTTGTTGTGGTTGTAGCTGTTGCAATTGTTGTGGCGGTTGTTGTTGAGGCGCATGTGGAATTGGCGATGGCGTACTCACACTTGTCTGTGAAACATCTTTCACCACAATAATCTTGCTCTTTGTAGGCGATGAAGAACTAAATGCTGCGTTATTTTGCACCGTTGGAACTTCCAATGTCCTTAAAATATGCCAATTTTATTAAATTAATATTTTGAGTAAGAAAAATAAAACGTACGAGCTTGGTGTCGACGGAACTGCTTTTAAACACATCGGTGTGATGCGTCGTTTACCACTTGGTAAACGCGTCTCTACTTGTTGATTGGCCGGCATCAAAATGTTGTTGGCTTTCGGCGAATCGATTTGAACTGGTGGTGTAACCTTGGGGATGTCGATGGTGATCGCATCCGGTGGTTGCTGGGTCTTCTTGCTAATATGGTTGATCTCTTCCATGGCCGATAACAGCTCGGGATTTTCAATTATTTGACTGCCAACGAAACTCGTGTTAAGCAGATTTCGTTGCAGTGATTTTCCGTACATGCGCTCATAGAGCGAATCTTTCTCGCATTCCGACAGGGGAATTCCAATACTGTCCTTATCAAATATAATGCAAGCAACTGTTCCATCCCAAGAACATGCCATCAGATGCAAGCCATTGCTACTCCAAGAAATATCCAGAACGCTATCGTCGAATAAATCTTTGATTACCACCAAGGGCCGCTTCAAAGATGTAAGCCATACGCTAACAGACCGGTCGCGTGATCCAACCGCGCAACAGCAATATTGCTGAGTTTTCGGACTTCCAGGCGTTATTTTCTTCAGGATATTCGAATTAAATCGCTAAAAGTAAACAATTAGTTTTATACAAAAAATGCGCAAAAGCTGGTAGTAGGAGAAAAGTAAGTTTACGTTTGTTTCATAACAAAATTAATAACATGAAAATTTTTTGGAAGATGTCTGATTGGTTGCCTAACATGAATATGTACTGTAAGTTGCCTAACGTGAATATGTATAGTATGCCCAGTTCCTTACGGTTTTATGGCCGCCTCATTCTGAAAAGTGCACAAACTTCACAATGGGCTCCAAATTATCAGTAAATTTCCAAATATGATAAATAGTGTGGAATATTTTTTTTGGAAATGCAGATAAAACTGTGGCACATGCTGACCTGCAAACCTTCACCATGGGTCCATGCTTTATTTGCATTGCCATAAAAGTATTCGGCACTATTTAAGATATTTGTAAATTTACTGGCAATTATAAGCCCATTTTGAGGGCTGCATTACCTTACACAATGAGGCAGGCCATAAACAATTTACAATGGTAAAGGACTTTTAACAAAATTTTACTTACAACACATGTAACTGCCTTTCGATGTCCAACAAAATCTTTATCCTGCTTCCATCCATCACGCTCAATAATTTGCGCAGTAGGACCGCCACCGTTCATCGCATGTGCCGAAACAAGGTACTGACCATCCGGCGACCAAGAAAGCCGCAAAACATGAGTTGTTGCAGAGCAATCCTGAAAGGCTTCTGTAACTACTTCTTGTTGTTGCCAATCAGCAGTTCTCCACACCCTCAAAGATTTGTCATCTGATTGACTAGCAATATACTTTCCAACTGGATCCCAAGTAACACCCTGAAACCAAATAAAATGTTAAATTAAATGATCCAATAGAATTGCAATACATTTACCTTAACCATAGCTGTATGCCCTTTCAATACAGCTACTTTCTCAGGAAACTTATGAGTATTCCAGATAATAACTGTATTGTCCACACTAGCAGATGCCAGCCAGCCATCATGTGGAGCCCATGCCAAATCCAAGACATCTCCATTGTGGGCATTCAAAGTGTGTGTACACTTCCATGTCTCAACATTCACCTTGCCTCCTCCACCAAAAATGGAAGATGACCCCTCACCAGTTAGCTTCCATATCATAACCAGCTTGTCATCACCTCCAGAGGCAAGCAGGTGGCCCTGACAACTCCATCGCACCACATTCACACAGGCCAAATGGTTGTCCATTTGGCAAAGCTGCTTTGGGACATTCTCATTGCTTTCATCACTCTCAATCAGGATTGGGTTGATGTTCCAGATGACAATGCGGCCGCCTTGACCGCCCTGGCCACCGGTGACGAAGCGACCACCCTTGGGATGTATGTCCACCGAAAATATCGGCTTGTCGTCTAAAGGTTCGCAGCGACAACAAAAAGAAAATCGAATGAAGGTTAGAAGTGCACACAAAAACGGATTCGGCCTACCTTCATGACGCACCCATGGCGGTTTAACGAGAATCATTTTCACTTTATGCTTAGATTAAAAGATTATCAAATATGTACAAAATAGATCATGTTAAAAACTTTCCGGTAATGTAATGCACCAGTTTAAGGAAAATTAAGATGCCGCCATTGTTATCTCTTTGATTTGTTGACAATTTCATTTATCAAGAAAGATCAAGAAAGTGACGTGAGTGCCCTCATTGGCTTGTTTGCAACTATTTACATTATGCTTTTTGTATCCTGCGAATTTGGTGTATTTAATTATCAAAGGCAGATAGTACGAAAATTGAAAAGCATTAGATTGCCTATTCAATTTCATGTCTACTATTCGTACTAAACCTTTTTGAACTGGAGAAAATCAAATTTGAATCAAATTAGAAAATCGACACTAGCGACCTCAATTGTTTTGTTATTGGAATAGCAATTTTCTTAACCGCTTTTTACTTGCCGCTTCTTCTTGTAATTTTCAAAATATGCATACCAATAATTTCTGATGGCATGAAAAGCATTTATAGCGAATTAAAACTTAAAATATTGCTTTACGCCATCTAAATTGCAGGGTATTCAAATGAGCAAATGTCAAAATGAGTAATTTTCTGTCGATGTCGCGAACGTCGGCTATTCAACAAGTGCATTATGGGAGTACAAGAATGAATGAATGGTGGCCGCTTGCTTTGGTTCACGTTCATTATTAGCGACTTTTTTAGAAACAGCTAGACGTGTTCGCCACCGCGTTATTCGCTCGCGAAGGCAACAATTGCTCTCTGGTGCAGCCGAGCAGGGAGCACGGCTGTTTGCTGCGCGGTGTACGCGAAATTTTAGCCAGCCACCTACACACGTACTGGATACTCATATACACGTACGAAAACATTGTGATATGCGATTCATTGCACATGTAGTGATTGAGGTATATCCCAAAGATAACGCATTTTAGATCAAAGAGACGAAACGGGGGTCATCATTTCCAATGCGCCCAAGAAGGCAGCGGCATTCATAACGAGAAACACGTGCATTTTACCTGCGAATCTAGGTGAGTGGCAACTCCTCTTCCGAGTCCATCATCGTCGTCGCAATCAGCGAATGTTGTGCGCCAGTTGATCGCGAGTCCGCGGGGCCGTTCAACCAGCAGCGACGTCGATGAGCTGTCCTTGCCCGCAATGATTTTTCCAAATGTCATCATTCCAAGTGTTGTGATGAACCCTGAGTCCTCCATGTAAACCAGCAGCCAGCAAATGCCCCAGAATGAGGTGACTACTCCATATTGCTTTTTTCTAATTGGCAACTCCTCATTGTTGCAGATTTTAACAGCCAGCCAGCAACATGTATTGGAAGTACAACAATTCATCATCCTCACAGCTGGAAACCATCCTCAGCAAGCCTGTAAGTCTCTGGAACAGAACATTGAGAATTACTTGATAGACATTTGCATGTTATGATCACTTGCAGGATGTCACACTCAAGGAGGTGATGGATGAGGATGACATTCTAAATGAGTGCAAGGTGCAGAACAGACAGTTGATTGATTTGTAAGTGTGGAGCCCATTTTGTATGAAAACGAAACACTACTATGTGTTTCGATTACTGTTTGCAGCTTGGGGAAGCCAGAAATTCTGCAAGAATTGGTGACTTTGACAACGACGGAGCCGGCACCGGAGGCAGAGGAACGTGTGCGCTTTAAATACGCGAATATCGCCTGCGAAATGATCACCTGCGATATGCCATTGCTGAACGAGCGACTTGCAGGCGATGAATCGCTGCTGGCGAAGCTGTACGCGTTCCTGGACCGCGAGCCACCTCTGAATCCGCTGTTGGCGTCGTTCTTCAGCAAGATCATGGCCGTCCTCATCGCCAAGAAGACCGAACAGAACTGGGTCTCGAGCCAAGTGACCTGCATTCAAGTGCTGGACTTCCTCAAAGCCAAAGAGAATTTCATCGCGCTGCTGCTCAAGCATATTAGCACGTCTGCAATCATGGATCTGACGCTCAAGCTGATGACTCAAGTTGACGGCGTCGAAGTGCGACAGAATATACTTAATGTAAATCTTATCTGAAATATCGCTGCTTTCTTACTAATGAGGTTTTTTGTCGTTTAGTATTTGGACAGTCAGCGTATCATCCAGAACTTGGTGGCTTTACTCGACCCAGCAGTGGACAGCAGTAGGCATAATAATGTTGCTCAATTGCTTTGTGATTTCATCCAGCAAGCGCGCGATAATCAACGCAATTCGACCGAACGCAATGATCCAGATCCGCTGTTAAATACGCTGGAATCGTGAGTATATCTTTTAAAATTGCCTCAGTTTATTGATTATTGAACTATCTATTATTATTTGATTGCTAATTATGTTGATGATTTCTAAGAGTTGCAAATTGTTGTTTTTAGGCCGGATACAGTAGCATTACTTTTGGATCACATCCTCGGAGAGGAAAAATGCGAAACAGCAATCGTCTGCGGCATTCAAGTGCTTTTAGAACTGTTAGACGCCAACAAAACTAAGTAAGCCCTCATGTTTTCAACCGTAAATCATGCTTATCCATATTTTATTTGTCTAGCATTCCAAAATATGGCACGTCTGCGAATTATGCGAATGCGAACTTCAACGACGTGAATGACAACGATGGAAAACAGCGCGTTATCGAGTCAACCGTAAAAGAGATCTTGAAGCGGTTGAAGCACTTCCACAACCTGCTCACAGATCCGCCGAAGAAGGCGCCCATCGTCACCTCAGTGGGAACGCTCGACCCACCTTTGGGCAACACTCGTCTGCAGGTGACGAAACTACTCGCTGCTTTGATCAGCGTTGGTGGTGTTGAACTCTCGCAGGAGTTGATCGCGCTCGGTACGATGGGTGTTCTCATCGACCTCTTCTTTGCCTTCCCGTGGAACAATTTCCTACACACGCAAGTCCAGGCGTGCATATCTGCAGCCCTCCATTTGAATCTGCCCTCTGAACAGGGCGACAACATTGCCTTATCTAAACATGTAAGTGCCATCCGAATATTCGACCACATTCATCACGTACTAAATCGTATTCGTTGTTTCAGTTATTAGTTAATTGCAAATTAGTAGAGAGGATTTTAGACGCTTGGAAAGAAAACGACGAGAAAACGTAAGTCTCCAAGTAAATACAAGGCTGATTGATTAATTGACTCTCGTTGACTTTTTCGCAGTAATTCCAGTCCAATCGTAGGCATTCGGCGTGGCTATATGGGCCATCTTATAACAATAGCAAATACTTTAGTGTTAATGTGCTCGGTTACTCCGTTAGGAATAATGCTTAAGGACAATTCGCCCGAGACGGCCGAAGCGCTGAAGACTTTCAACGAGAATACGCTTAAGGAAGCCAACAAGGTGCAGGATGCTCTGCTGGTAACAAAAATAATGGCCGAATTAACCAATCATCTGAATCTCGTCTAATGTGAATTTCAGGCAGGAGTTCATCCACATACCGTGAACGAGGACAGCGACGAATACGGAGATTTACCGTTTTCGGCGTCTGGCACCGGCCCCCAGGTAACACCACCCTCGATAGCTGTACTTTTCACATCTAAATACTACAATTGCAGTTTTTTACCGATTACCAAAAGCAGCAGCTCTCCATGGCCAACTTTTACGACACATACGGTACATATAACGATGAGGACTTCGAATTTAAGGACGGAGAAGATGCCTTACAGTAAGTGTTTTCTTTGTGGATGGTTACAAGAATATTAATATTTGCTCACCTTAATAGAACGATTGAAAGTCGGTCCGCCATGAATTTCGATCTTTCGGATGGGGATCTCGTGCCTGATCAGGAGCTCTTCAAGCAGGTGTGTGCACAGACCATCAACAGCCTCGACGATTTCGCCAACAACTTGTTCATCGACAAGGATAACACCTTCCAGACCGTTATCGAAAAGGATGCCGAACGAAACAGCAGCAGTGATAGCGAAGAAGGAGATGATCCGCTCATGGAGGCCGAACGTAAGTGTTTGCTTCATTTGCGAATTCTGTGATGCAAAATGCAACAAAATGGCCGCTGATGACGTATCGTCTTTTAGATATGCGGCCATGTTGCAATATCTGCAATTTCAAAAATTCAATTTAATGATGAAATATTAATTAATTTCGTTTGTAGTATGGAACCCACCGAATGAAGCCAGTGAAGCACCAGCCATCATCATGGCTGAAGACCCATGGGGTGCTAAAGACACAAATCCTGAGTCTAACGCCGGATGGGCTGACTTTAGTGTCGCCGTCTTCGATGCCAAATTTGATAACAGCGGCAGAGGCGCGCCTCCACCGAAGGAATCGGATCTTCAGGTGGAAAACGTCGAAAATGTGGTCGAAGATGCCGCCCAACAACAAGACAGTATTGATATTGCTCAATGTAAACTCGACGAGAATCCCAAATCACCGCAACAAGCTTCACCTGCATCGGAACCTGCACCGGAAGAGAAAACGTAAGTACATTTATAATGATGAATTAAGTTTTTAATGAAATTTGTGAATAGTAATGAGGATGAAGCGTCAGCAATACCAGCGCCACTTCCGGCTGCAGCTAGCACAGCATCTACTGGCACCGCAACAACAATTAGCATTGCGCTCGCCGAATGCAAGATCAGCAAGGAGACCGAAACGGACCAGCCGGAAAAGGCTTCAATAACGACGACCACCAACCAGTCGGAGGCGGTGTGAGTGAGTACTGAAGCCCGGTAAATCCCTCTCCAGACCGACATATCACAATAATAGAAATGTCTCTGTGTGAACGCCATAAAAACCCAAACAAAATCACTGGAAAATTGTACAGTATTTTGTGATTACCACGTTTTAATCATTGTACCCCCGTCAAAAAAACACCGGAACCCCCATTAGTAGACCCCGAACACGAACACACAGACTGCACGTCTTATGTTTTTATATCTATTATTTAATTTTTAATAATATTACTTTTACCAAGTGTGTAAATTTATGAAAGCAATACTTCAAAACGTATCCAATGTGTTGAGGCCTAAATGCAATTGTAACGTCGTCTTTTCGTACTTGTTTCGTTCACACTGGGGCAGCAATCACTCGCGCCTTGCAATTACGAGCACAATTATATAAACCGCCAATTTCGGAGACGTCAGTGTTTCGCATTGTAGGCAAATATCTCTGTTCAGTATTGTGATATATTTTGAGAGATGCCGAAGGCATGGATTGACATCCTCGGAGGGCGAACGCATCGTCCGCTGACGAACATATAGATTAATTGTTAATTTCATCTATTGCTAATATCGCACCACTAATTGAGGTCACACCCTCAATCTTACAGCGATACATTCGTATAAACTTAATATCTAGTAATTACTTTATTGTGCCTGGTAATAAAATTGACTAAAATGAGAAAATGTAACGAACCAAAAAAGAAATGAAACTAAAATATCCAAGAGCTACTACGATGAATACTCGACTTTAAAACGCGATTTGTTTGATAACTCACGAAGCTCGAACAAATCCGAAATCATTACAAGGCATCACGTTCGAATGCTCTATGCAAGTTTGTTTTTGTCCGTATTTTATTGTGCGTTTTTCCCCGTCTTTAATTGTACGATTTCATTGCCGCATTCATCTGCGGAATCTCATCTTGTACAATCTTGAGTTGATGACTCTAACTAATTAAATGTGTGACGGTAAATTACGGCCGTTGCACTGCGTGCTTAGCTTTATAACAATCTGGTGATTTGTACATTGCCGAATTAATTTAATTTTCTACGATATTTGTTAACGTTACTAGGAATGTAGGCAGTACAAGCAAAACTGAAGAAAAGAATTTGACCAGACTGTATGTGTGCAACTATAACAACTGTGATTATAGATTGTGACAAATGGAGCTGCTCTTAGCTGCGACGTATTAAGTGATTTGTAATTGTTTAGGAGATGAGAAATGCGCTAACTTACCAGCTTATTACGATGATATCATTTAACGTTTCGTTCCTCCAACACACATTTCTCCCCCCGTCGTACAGTGCCTAGGCGAACAGTTATATTTTTAAAACCTTTCACATAATATTGTTAACGTTTAAATTTGAAATCTTGATAATTCAAACGAACGAGGAACACATGTAAAGTTATCTCTTATTGGTTTCAATAAAAGTTTTAGACAAATATATCCGCCATCTTGGATTCACTACCTTGTTTCACTAATTTCAAAAACGCGAACGTTGCTGATTAATGTTCTCCCATCAAAATAAAAACCCCTATTGTCATTCGACATGGGCCACCGAACATACTTTGAAGTTGGGCATATTTCGTCCCGAAAGTTTTAAACTACACGAAAGTAGCACAAATTGACGTAAAAAGTACATTTATTACATATGTAACACTAATTGTACTGTACAAATAACGTAAATTTAGCCGGAAATATTTGGCAAATCATGAGCGGCAGCAATTGATTTAAATTTTCCCTGCACAACTCCGGGGTGCGTATGATACGTGCAGAGAACGTATGAATCAATCCCTGCCGCTTACAAATTTGCACCACTTCCAGTCAACATCCGCAGCCTCAAAAATATGCAGATAACTAAAATTTACATCCACGACTACAACCCCCAGCCAGTCAATCACAATCGTCGTCATCGTAGGTGTACAGCGTCTGCTTTTCTAGACGTTTTTGCATTCGCACGCATTTCGGACATTCGGCGGCCTTCCGTTCGAAGCATTTCCGGTGCAGCACGGCGTTACAGCGCTCGCAGACGGAAGCCCCCTTGTCGAATGGATAGAGCACCTCGTCGTTCGAGCAGATCTCGCAGATGTGCCCTCTACCACGGCACACTTCGCACGCCTCTTTGATATGCTTGAGAAAAATGGATGCTAGATTGAGCAGCTTCGAGGGCAGCTCCCCGTTGTTGGTCTCGTACAGGTCGATCAGGCTGTACAGATCGATCGTTTCGATGAGATGCGGCGTCTCGACGCTTTTCCATAGGATGTGATCCTCCTGCGCGTGCCGACAGACCAGCAGATACTTGCGCATCTGATTCAGCTCGATGCGTGTCCGCTTCACCAGGCTCAGCTCGTGTACCACGCCAAACAGCTTCGGATTCAGCTTCTCCAGATTGATGATCGGTCGCGACAGCGTCACCTTGATTAGCTGAAGTGTCGCCTGGCAAACGGGTCGCTGCTCGAAGTCCCAATTATGGATGATGCGCGCAGGAGCAACTGCCTCACCGCCCCAATGGCACGCCGTACAATAATATAGGCCAGTGTAATCACAACGTCGCGTTTGTGACTCCACCCAAGCGTTGCCTGCCAAAATTCAAACAATCAGTCAATCAATCAGTCAAAAAAATTAATCAATCAATCAATCATTGAAATGTTTCATGCATCATGTTCATACAAACGCCCAAATGGATTTAAAATGCTGTTAGAATTGATTTACACTGCAAAATGTACGTTACCTGTGAATAAATATCTAGCAAAGCATAGAATTCCTTTAGGAGGCGCTAATACATTAAGATTCATTTACCATTCACATTCAGTATGAAATCGAAGCGAACTTACCAATGGGAAGGCACGTTTTGCATTCGGCGCAGCGATATTTCTGTGCAGATAAACCAATTTCGGGGCAAATTCGCGTCTCGTAGTTGCCTTGCTCGCTTGCTGTTACGTGCGCGCATTCACGGATGATCTCAGTGAGACATTTATGGTGTGAGTTGAAGCCGCAGTCTTCGCACAGGTACCATGCCTGTACGAAGTTCCTGCGAAAATGAATTTCATGTTGAAACAATCAATGTTGTCACCTCTGAATAAATAGGCATTTGTTTTTCAAGGCCACAGCCAGCCTTGATCAAATTACATAGTTACCAAATCGTCCCGGTGCAATGATCACAGTCTCTGCTGATTATGGCGTTATTAATGAATGGTTGCAATGTAAAATGATGTCCTTTTATTGTCCTCTTTGAAATCCCACTTCGATTCTTTGGATGGCTGCAAATCATCCCAAATTAGCAAGCTTTCATCAATAACAACATGATACTTACTGGGGATCTGCTTTAGCTTCCCTGCATTCTTGTAGCCTTAGTCTTAATTCAATCAAATGCCTCACCAACCATTTACGCTCTGGGGATAGATTGTCACATTCAAGCACTAGTTCTTTACATTTTGCTACAGCAGTTTCTAGCTCCTCTTCACAAGCTTCCTAAATAACTGTCTATAATTAGTATATCATTAGAATAAATAATTCATCAATAGTACCTTATTTAGGGCTAAATATAATTCTTGATTTTGTAGGCTGATTGGGAGAGCACCATCTTCAGAACTTTCATCTCCAGAAACACAGCAGGAAGCAACTGATGCTGGTGAAGACGCCATTTCACAAACTGAATTATCTTGTTGAAATTACTATGCTATTTATTTACATTATGGCTAATAAATACAGGTCTTTTTGTTCTATGTACATATTAAAACTATAAACAAGGTCCACCCGGTCCACCAAAACATGTAATGTTTACTGAGTTGCCTATAGTTTTCTCTTCATTCCGAATGCGGATTGACTATTTTAAAAGTTATTAAAAAATTATTCATACTCATTAGTTTTATTGAACAAATATTTCATTATTTATATTGATATAGATGGACCTTTGTTTAAATATTCAAATGGATGAGTGGGTGCATACCGTTGCGGGAGTAAAGTACCAGTTTATTCCCCATGTATAGTCGGACTGTTGATAGTTGGTTTTATGACTGCCTAGCCAAGTTTCAAACCACGGGAGTAAAGTGGGGCTGTACTCCCTCTGCGATTAGGCCTTGTTACCGCAGTGGAATTGACATGTTTAAAAGTTTAAAAATGATAAATGCATAGAATATTAAATTGTATAAAGCATTTTAATTGTGCTTCATATAGACCAGTCATTTAAAATGTTTAAATGTTATTTTTATTCCAGCATATTTAATTTGTATATCACTCATATACAAAAAGAAACCCATGACAATAGAATTTATCAATCAAACTTAATCTCGTTACATACGTTTCTTGTTTGTTGTAAACATTTTGATGATTAGTTGTCAGTTATCACAAAACCATTCCATAAAAATATACATTTATCAAAATTAATTGTGAACGTAGCCGTGGTTGGTTCGCATCTTCAAGAGAAGGAGGACAACAACCAACAGACAAATTCGAAACGCTGCCCCACGAGCAGAACCCCAGAAACATTCTTCTTCGCCTTTTAAACGTGTAATGCAATTGATGTTAACATGAATTTTGATGATGAGTACATGTTCGAAGATTCTGGAAACGAAACAAGCGGTGATGACGTTGATTTTGGCGTTGAACCAGAAGCCTCTTCTAACACCAATTTACCTAATTTCGAGGATGATTACCAGTACGAGGTACTATCAACCGAACAGATTGTTCAGCACATGATTGACTCCATTCGCGAAGTGAACACTGTAGTTCAAATTCCTGCAACGACCACGCGCATCCTGCTAAACTACTTCAAATGGGACAAGGAGAAGCTCATGGAGCGCTTCTACGATGGCAATCAGGAAGAGCTATTCAAGGAGGCGCACGTCATCAATCCGTTTAAAAAGCCTGCAACTCCAACGAAACAAACGACTTCCAAGAAGGTCAACAACGGTTAGACCGGTGCCCTTTGAATTTTTGAATTCTCTCAATACGACTTTTCTTTCAGGAACAACCGAAGAATGCGATATATGTTTCATGCTGCTTCCAGCATCCGAAATGACCGGCTTGGAATGCGGTCATAGATTCTGCTTTGAGTGCTGGAACGAATACCTCACCACAAAAATCATGGAAGAGGGTGTTGGGCAAACGATTGCATGCGCGGCTCACAACTGTTCGATCCTGGTGGACGACCAAACGGTGATGCGTCTCGTGAAGGACGCGCGCGTCCGCCTCAAGTACCAGCAGCTCATCACCAACAGCTTCGTCGAATGCAATCGCCTGCTCAGATGGTGCCCCAGTCCTGATTGCACGTTTGCCGTCAAGGTAAAATCACTTGTAGGGCCCGCCAAACACTCATTGCGAGGATTAACGACTAACGAGCGCGTTTTAGGTGACCTACGTAGACGCCAAACCCGTTACATGTTCGTGCAGTCACACCTTCTGCTTCGCATGTGGCGAAAATTGGCATGACCCGGTGCGATGCAGCATCCTCAAGCGTTGGATCAAGAAATGCGATGACGACTCGGAGACGAGCAACTGGATCGCGGCGAACACGAAGGAGTGCCCCAAGTGCAACGCGACCATCGAAAAGGACGGCGGCTGCAATCACATGATCTGCAAGAATCAGAACTGCAAGGCGGACTTCTGCTGGGTCTGTCTCGGACCGTGGGAGCCGCATGGGAGCAGCTGGTACAACTGCAATCGCTACGATGAAGATGAAGCGAAAGCAGCGCGCAACGCTCAGGAAAAATCGCGTGCCAAACTCCAACGCTATCTTTTCTACTGC
Organism: Aleochara sp. GC000083; assembly: GCA_030264555.1. Lineage (NCBI taxonomy): Eukaryota > Metazoa > Arthropoda > Insecta > Coleoptera > Staphylinidae > Aleochara > Aleochara sp. GC000083. The sequence goes on from JARJDZ010001597.1 coordinate 15,968, forward strand.
AATCGTTATATGAACCACATGCAGAGCTTGCGTTTCGAGCACAAGTTGTACATGTCCATCAAGGACAAGATGGAAGAGATGCAACAGCATAATATGAGCTGGATCGAGGTGCAATTCCTCAAGAAAGCCGTTGACATCCTCTGCGAGTGCCGACAAGCGCTCATGTACACCTACGTGTTCGCTTTCTACCTGAAAAAGACAAATCAGTCAGTGATTTTCGAGGATAATCAGAAGGACCTTGAGACAGCTACAGAAATGTTAAGCGAGTACCTGGAGCGCGATATCACGCAGGAAAATCTTGTCGACATCAAGCAGAAGGTGCAGGATAAATATCGGTATTGCGATGGACGCCGTAAAGCGCTCTTAGAACATGTGCACGAAGGGTACGAAAAAGATTGGTGGCAATATTCGGACTAGCACACATCATTCCATTCCATCGTCATGTCGTTTCACCAAATTCTAAGATGGTGCTATAAAGTCCTCGATTTGAATGTTCTATCGAAACGTCATTGGACGAAACTTTTTTTATTATTTTAATGAGTGGGTTGAAATGTTTAATCATCTTTAATATACATCATGTTGTTACTTTGTGACTTTCCAGCAAGGAGTATTCACATTTGTCAGGAACTACAAGGAGCACTGAAGTTACATTTTGTGATTTTCATCTAGTCCAGTTGCAATTCCAATTTTAAATGGCATCTAATTTCTTAACGCTCATTTCGCAAGCATTTCATTGTTTCTTATAATTTTGTCGTCGCATTGAATAAACTCAAATTAGCGTTTGATAAACGATTCAATTCAATAATATCGTTCAAACTATATTTAGATGAATAACGGTGCAGGGAGAAATATAATTTTTCCTTTGATCATCTAATATTCGCTTTCAACTCACGCTTGTTTCGGTTTTTTCGCAGCAGGTTCCTCTTCAGTTTTCTCACCCTTTTGCAAAATATTCGTTGGTTGCGTCTTTGAATACGCAGGTGTAATCCAATAAGGATTCTCTTCGGCTTCCTTTGCGTACTTCAAGATAGCCTCACGTGGATCTTGATCATCATCAACTCGTTTACTCAAACCCAAGTTTCGAATGACGAAACTGCTTAGTGTGCCACCACTAGAAGCAACACGACCACCCTGACCGGAAGTAATAGGCAAATCTGGACGCTTTGATTTGACCGGATCCAATCGATCTTTTTCCATTTGTTTCCGACTCGTTTTGCGACGCTCTTGCCGGAAGAGTGGAAGTGCATGAGGTGTGAGCACTTGCTGAGTGCTGATAACTTCAGTGTGCTGTACTTTTCTTTGAGATTTGGCTGCGCACAACGTAGCACCTCGCATACTCCGTTTTTCATCGTAGAAGCATTTGACCACGCCATTTCCAGTCCCAACGAAGATCTGATTCAATTTCGGATGCCAAATCGTTTTGATTATGTGGGAATCGCAGACTGGTAGTCGCTTACGCAGCTGAAAAGTGCTGGAATCATAGAATAATAAATGACCAGTCTTTTCGTTCTTGCGTAGCGATGTGCAGGTAACGACCATGCGATCATCAGGGCTGAAAATTGCATCAGTTGTGTCGTATCGGGAAAATAGATCACCCACTTCATTCACGCATTTCTTAAACGCCCGTAAATCCCACAATTTCATGGTATCATCCGTGCTGCGAGTCAGCAAATGCTGTCCAACGTGAGAGTAACATATGCTGCTGATTTCTGAAGGTATGTGAGCGTTTCGAGAGAGTAAAGATGGAGATACCGTGCTCCTACGTAAATCCCACAATTGCAGGGAACCATCTGCACAAGCCAAGCCAAAAACACGTCCATCACGGTTGTAACAACATGCTGTGGGGGTCGTTTTTAAGCCGTTTTGGGCCCGACATTTAATCAGGCTCTTATGGGATTTGCCTCCGCTGTAAATGTCCCAACTTCGAGCTGTTCCATCCGCTGAGGTTGTCAGGAATTCTTCGCGTGATACTGGGCTCCATGCACCACTCATGAGGCCAGCTGTGTGCCCCAATGTGCGGCCTTGATCTGAGAGATACATGTCGCCTTTGACGGTTTCCAGCTTTTCAAAACCGTCTCGATCGACGACCTTCGCTTGAGCGGCTCCTGAAACGACAAGCAGCAAATCTCCAGTACCTGAATAATACAGGCCTCTTATTGGGTGGTTATCACAAGGTTGTAGGGTCCGGAAAGAGCGCATACTCGTATCCATGCCGGTAAAATCCCAAAAAGATACATCATAATCCACAGAACCTGCAAACATTTGGCTTATTTGGATTCTTGTAGAAATAAGTTAGTATTACCTGAAGCTAGCCTAGCACCACTTGCATCACAACATAAAGCTGTTACTGCCTTGCTTCCATGCATCATAGAAACCTCATGTGAGCATGGAATGAAAGTTTCTGCTTCATCATCACTGTCATCTTCATCATCTGAGGAATCAGAATTGGACTCCTTCTTCTTTTCCTTTACTTCTTCTGCTTTGCTTTCCAACAACTCTGCAAATTTGTAGAAATAAATAAAAGTATATAAAATATACATTTTTTATACCTTTTGGTATGGGAGGTCCAATAAATTCATCTTCATCATCATCAGATTCATTTGGCTTTTTGTCCTCAGTAGATGCCCCAGAAATAAGTTTTTCATCAACTTGTGCTGGTTTTGTGATTTCCCTTGCAGTTTTCTTAACTTGTTCTACCATTGCCTGTGGTTTTACAATATTAACTTACTGATTCATAAGTATTTGAAGACTTACCTGAACATCAAAAGCTTTTGCTTTCTTACCAAATGAACTAATTCCCATCAAGTCTTTCATTGCTTGTGATTCTGTATCTTCTTCCAAAGTCTCGATAACTTGTGGTCCAAATTTACCCACTGCACTTGTTTCCTCCACAGGCTTTGCATTTTGGGCAAAATTTGCACTTATTTTACCGAAAGCAATCTTTTTCTTTTGATTCATTACGAAGAAAACATTCACGGTTGCAGCAGTAACAGAAACAAATTCCATAGAATGTCATATCAGTTAAGAAGCAAATAGAAATAAAGTACATCAGCGCCACTATATTGTTGTGATAGTAATGGTTTTCGCAAGAAAGGTTCTATTATCTTTTATAAACGTTTCAAAAACTAATTAGTTACTCTTGCAAATTAAAATTAAGCATTAAAATTGATAATTTCTAAGTAGTATTTAAACAACAAACAAAATATTGTTATATTTATAGATGTCACTTCTTGGGTTGTTGAAACTCTCGCGGCGCATGCTCAATCCAAAATAGCTTAGTTTACGCAGACACTCGCGCTAGGCGCCACCGTCTTTCTTTTCTAGCACTTCCCGTCAACAAACATGGTAGGTTTCGATTTTCGTGCATAAATCTTAAATTATAACTTTAATCGATGTGTACAATTAAATTTCGTTAATGTGATTGTTTAAAATCCACGCCGTTTTAAGTGATTGTGCCTATATTTGATTTCCAGGGTATCGACATTAATCATAAACATGACCGTAAGGTTAGGCGCACAGAACCGAAGAGCCAGGATGTCTACTTGCGCCTCTTGGTTAAGGTATGTATTTGTTAAAATAACTAAGTTACCAGTCATTAATTCGTTAATTACAGCTTTACAGATACTTGGCACGTAGGACAAACGCCAAGTTCAACAAAATCATTCTGAGGCGTTTGTTTATGAGCAGGATCCACAGGCCGCCAATTTCTGTTGCAAGGATTGTGCGTTTCATGAAGAAGCCTGGACGTGAGGGGCTCACCGTCGTTGTTGTCGGCACCGTCACCGACGATTCGAGGATCTTTGAATTGCCAAAACTCACTGTTTGCGCTTTGCGCATCACCGAGAAGGCACGCGCCAGGATTCTCAAAGCAGGTTGGTGTTTGTCATCAAATTTTATCTTTGCTTATACTAATGGTGTGATGTGGTTTTAGGTGGTGAAGTGATCACCTTTGATCAGCTGGCATTGAGGGCACCAACTGGAAACAAGACTATCTTGATGCAAGCCAGGCGTAATGCCCGTGAAGCCGTCAGACACTTTGGCCCAGCTCCAGGTGTCCCACACTCCCATACTAAACCATTCGTCTTGTCGAAGGGCCGCAAGTTTGAACGCGCTCGTGGTCGCAGGAAGTCTTGCGGTTACAAGAAGTAAATTTATTTGTTATTTCTATAAACAATACTGTATAATAATCTCTGTAATACTCTAAAAATAAATAGTGTATACAGGGATTTTGAAGTAGCAAGTAACAATACTCAAGTTTATCTATCTTGTCCATTTGTAAATTAAATCTTTCCCTATAATATTTTTTCATGAAGTATCTAATTTTGCGACGGCCATTGCAAGCTCCATTATTTTTTAAAGCGATGATAATTTTAATATGATTTTGGAACAAACTACAGGAAATTATTTCGCGTAGTACTGGTTGCCTATAGTACGCAGGTTAAAAGTGTTATAAGTTAAGGTTAAGTTTCAAAACACATGTCTCACATTTTCTTGCTTGTTTAATGCTGATCTACAACAAAATAAAATTTAACGATGGCAACGAAGAAGTCCTGTGAAATAATCCTTGGAACGTATGAAGAGTACATCATTGGCTTTAAATACAACCGCAAAGTAAGTAGTCTGGTCTAGAAATTCACTGAAGAACAACATATTTATATTTAACGAAAACTGTTTTTTCCAAGGAAGAAGAGGCTGAACAAACATTTGCAGTCCACAGTCATGCTGGAAGCATCAGATGTGTTACTCAAAGCAATGATTTGGTTGCCTCAGGTGGCTCAGACGACCGAATTGTGGTTTACAATTTTAAAACAAGAATGGAACAATGCATGTTGACTCATCACAATGGAACTGTAAACTGCCTTGCATTCACAGAGGGATGCAGTCATTTATTAAGTGGTGGCCAGGATGGCATGCTGGCTGTAGTGAGACAAGGGAGCTGGCAGCTTGAGAAAACATGGGAAAATGCACACAAAGGTGCTGCTATTTTAGATATTGCTATACATTCCTCAGGCAAATTGGCTCTAACACTGGGAGCTGATGCCACACTGAGGACATGGAATCTTGTCAAGGGCAGGCAAGCATATATTATCAATTTGAATAGCAAATCAAAGGAGGCAAGGAGCTTACACAGCTTGAAATGGTGTTCAGATGGTGTTCGATTTGTATTAGCTGGTATCAAATACACAGATATATGGAGCATAGAGACTGGAGGGGTGCTCAAATCAATTGAGCATCAAAACAGAATTAGTTGTTGCATCTGGAAGGATGAAAGTCACTTAATTGTTGGCTATGAGGATGGAAATGTTGGTTTTGTTGATATTGAAACTGAAGAGATAAAAATCCATAAGGCACATGAAAGTAGAGTGAAGTGTGTTTCACTTTACCAAAAGAAGTTGGTAACTGCTTCAAGCAGTGGTGAAATCAAAGTTTGGAGTGTAAAAATGAAATGCTTATGCATGGCAAATGCTGGCTGCAGATTAACATGCATGTGCATTGTTCCAATTGAGAAGGAAGTGACCCAAGAAGAAGAGGTTGTTGACTTGAATGAGAGCAGTTTAGCTGGAAATGCTGGAAGCCCCCTAAAGAAGAATATGAAGAGAGAGGTGGTCATTGAAAATGAGGCAGAAGATGAAGAGATTCAGATTCAAAGTGAACAACCTGCAAAGAAGTTAAAACCGGAAGTTTCCCCTAAAAGAAAATTGCAGGAAGTGGTTGTAATTGAGGAAAGTACTGAAGACACACCTAAAAAAGGTAAAAACCATAAAAAGAACAAGAAGAATTTCAAAGGGAAAATTAAGCAAGAAAACGGAAATGACGCGAAGCATCAAGAATTCAAGAAAAAACCACAAAAACAAACTCCAAATCATGCAATGAAAATGGAAATTGACGACTCATCTTCTAAATCACCAGGTTCGCGCAAGAAGAAACAGAAATCTACGAAATAAATAAAAAAGTTTTGTTTGATTAAATTTAGTTCTTATTTTCTTAGAAAATTCACGAATTCATATACACACACTAAATTGAAAAACGTTCAAATTAACAAGTAGTCAGCATTACATTGTTACTGCCAACAAATCATCACTGGAAGGCAGCAATTGATTGTGTGCAAACTTCCCTTGGAAATGAGCATTGCTAACTTAAAAATTTATAATTATTTAAAGCCTGTTTCTAATAAAAAGCCGATTATTCAAAGTACGAAAGTCGCAGACGTTGAAGTAATAGCATCATAAATAAACGTATTATTGAGCGGTTTGTATTGATGTGTAATCAATTTAATGATTTCTTGGGCAGCGCATCCAGCGAGCGCAGCAGAGACTGAATGCAATTCAGCACCTCCATAACGACTCACTTCATGTACGCGCTCATCACGATAAATCTGAGCGCATCCCCATTCCGTTAGCAGCTTGCTGATTGCTGATTTCAGCTTTAGCACATCCGGCTCGACCTGGTCATCAAACTGCCCTGGATAGACGTTGAATTCGCTCACAAATCGATCCAGACCTCGTAATATGACGTAATACATGATAAGGCTATCAGAATCTTCCAGATATGACCCCATATCAACGGAACTGCTCTGATATTCATCCGCAATGCATGTGCCACGCATAACATACAGTTGTGTAGCATGTTTGCAGAATAATTTTACGTCATTCTCGGAGATAAGGTCGGCTGATTGGTCCAGATTACGTAGGATTTGCGTGACTCGTCTGTGCACGGCTTCCACCTGCTCGTTGGCACGCTTCTGGTAGATTTGCTGAAGAGTTACATAGCTGGCTGTGTCTGCAGCCATGTCTGGGAGGCTGCCTCGCACTGGGAGGTAGCCTTCACTCTGGACGAGCTCCCGAACAGCCGATGCCATTATCCAGAATGGGGGGCTCTGTAAGATGCACATTTTAAAATTGATAAACTTACAAATTAAATGACTATTACATCATGAGTTAGATTGGAGCATTGAGCATCATCAAAGATAGCTGTAATTGATGAGGGAACTTTTGATTGCCCTACGCAGGTATTTACGAATTGGGCGGCTTCCTTGAAGTTCTCCTCTTGATTAAAATCATCGCCAAAACTGCTCAGTATCATGTCTCGTAATTCTCGTTTATGTATTCTTGTTTGTGGCATTTGTCCTGCAATATGTTATCATATTCAATAAAAATTACTGCAAATATTCAACATATAATGCAATGAAGAAAACTTACCATCATGCAGATTTTGAAACTTCTTCAAATAATAATAGAGAATAATAAGAGCTGGTATATGACTTCTTTCCTTCTTATCCAATGCACTAACATCAAATTTATCCAAATGCTCTCTCAGTGCTGGCCAAGGCTGCTCAAGTCTTAAATCAGGATTCTCATTATCTGGATGTGTTTCAATCACGGTATGCTCCTTAACTTGTAATCTAATGTAACCCAAGAACCCAATGCTTCTGCATGATAACAGAGGTATTCCAGCCTCCCATAATTGCTTTGATAAGGGTATTAGCAGTCTAAAATATTCACATGAAAAAGAGATTTAATGAAAATACTGTTGGTAATTACTTTTCTGGCAAACATGATGCAACCACAACAGTGAAGCTAGAAAGGAAGTCCTGATTCTGAGCCATTACATTTTCCAATGTTTCATCAATATAGTCCCCAACTACTTCCTGATTCAGTTCAAGCAAACTTCTTGTAGCTGCTTGTGCTCTTGAAGTACCCAATGACTCAGCATCTAGAAAGAAGCTGCAACAAGTAATATAAGTCATTTGTTATACATCCAATTGCATTTCTTACTTGGATCCAATATCCTCCTCAGTCACCTTTTCCCCATCAATTATGGTAAATGCACCAATTCCAGGCAGTACTAGATTTTTCAATATTTCTGTGCCTAATGCGTTGGCATTTATTAGACACACTTTGGCAGTTTCAAGAAGTTGTTGCCCATGATCTCCCCACAATCTGTGATTAAATTTTAATATAATACGATTGAATGATGAAATTCCAAATAAGATTACCTGAGTTGTCTATCATAACGTCTTGTTTTTTCATTCTGTTCAGGTGATTTAGGCGCTGGAGATGACATTGTTATTAATAAACACTTAATTACGATGGATTAACTATTATAAATTAATGCTAAAATTCACTGAAATCACAAATGAAATCGGTGAATTTTAGATTTGAATGTGAGGTTGTGTAGAAATATGATAAAGTACAGTATACACTACAAAGTCTAAAAACTTGCGAAACATTAGATCACTTTACTCCCTCCGATTAGTCTCTAGTATAGAGTGTATTGTACACGGGAAGCATGCGCATTAGATTATTCAGACGCAACCTTACTTTACTTGTTTGTAATTTTTGGTGAATTGTTTATATCAGCCAACTATTCAAAGCTATGTTTGCGTGAATATCATTCTTATATTGAATACTTAATTAACAAGAATGGCTGATAACATAAACAATATTCTTAGTGATATATTGAAAGTGGAGAGCATCGAGGAAGCGTTCAGTTGCTTCCTAGTGCATCGGCCGGCCAACGAAGCAGACAAATTCAATGTGTACCTGCAGGAACTCAGCGGCTCCTTAAAGACCTCCAACAATGAAGCGCAGGAGAATGCAGTGCGTCAGATACTTTTCGTGGCGAGTACAAGTTCTTACAGCCAGTTGCAGCTACTCATTGAGTTACTGGAACACTTGATTAAGACCCAGGTGCTGCCAGCAAGACTGACTTGTGAAACTATCATCAATTACGATAAGCTAAATCATCATAACCAGGACTTCTGGATGGAATGTTTTGCCTTGCTTAAACGTATAATAGATTTGGTTGAGTATAAGGGAGTGAGAGAGATAATGAAAGTAAGTTTACCAAAGTTTATCCAATGAGTTACTAAGATTTTTGGCATTTTATAGGGCTGTTGTGAAAAGGCTAAAAGTCTGCCAAAATTACTGAATGCTGGGCTGCAACCACAAACAAGGGCACTGTTGGAACTTGCTGATAAGATAATGGACAGGAATATTTGCCTGCTGCCAGGCTATTTGTTGGTGAATGAGCTGCAGAAAGCATATCCAGATTGCCCTCATTGGAGACTGTCTGCACTGTTTTCAAACTACATTGATAGCTTCAGGACATGTGCCCAAATGGTTTCAATAGTTGGCCAAACTGAGATGAGACCTGTTGTTGAACATAGTGGCTGCCCTGAGCATTTGGTCAACCCATGGAAGCTGGATCCAATAACATTAAGGTTTACTCTGAAGGGGACATTGCCTTATGCCAGTGAACTCCTAAGCAAGCAAACTGGCTTGCTAAGGTATGTTCTTGAACAGCCATACAGCAGGGATATGGTCTGTGGAATGCTTGGGCTGCAGAAACAGCACAAACAGCATTGTGCTGCACTTGAGGAGCAACTAGTTGAGCTGGTCGTCATCGCGATGGAGAAAAGTGAGGTGGAAGGAGCTGATACACAAGGCTTGTGGCTACATCTCTCTTCACAACTAATCTACTTTGTCCTCTTTCAATTTTCGAGTTTTCCGAACATTGTTCTGGCGCTGCACGATCGTCTACAAGGTCGTGACTTGAAGAAGGGACGCGACCAATTGATGTGGGTGCTGCTGCAATTCATATCGGGATCAATTCAACGCAATCCACTTAATAACTTCTTGCCAGTTCTGCGACTCTACCAACTACTGTTTCCAGATGACGAACCACCGCTTCCTGTGCCGGATTTTAACCATCCCCAATGCACTCGCCAAATGGCCATGACCTGCATTTGGATTCACCTGACGAAAAAGGCACAGAGTGAGGGCCATCCTGCGTGGGTTGTCCCACCAAGATTACGAGCTCATCACGATTTCCTTCAGCATTTGGCCCCGCCACTTGCAATGGGTTCTGACTACCGAATCGCTGTACTCTGCAATGCATACTCGACCAACCAGGATTACTTCAGCAAACCCATGGCAGCCCTCGTCGAGACGATACAAGGAAGCGCCAAATCGACGTCTCCACCAACTGCTCCACTCAGCATGGAGGTCTTAGATTCGCTGACCGTTCATTCCAAGATGTCTCTGATCCACACGATCATGACCCACGTAATCAAATTAGCGCAGAGCAAATCGGGGCTTCCTCTTGCCCCAGCTCTCGTTGAAACCTACAGCAGATTACTCGTCTACACTGAAATTGAATCCCTCGGGATCAAGGGCTTTATAAGTCAGCTTCTGCCAACCGTCTACAAGTCGCATGCGTGGAATACTTTATATACCTTGCTGGAGATGTTCAGCTATCGAATGCACCACATTCATCCTCATTATAGGGTGCAGTTGCTAAGCCACCTGCATTCGCTTGCTGCTGTGCCTCAAGCGAATCAAACGCAGCTGCATCTCTGCGTGGAATCGACTGCTTTGCGATTGATAACTGGCCTGGGAAGTGCAGAGGTCCAACCGGAGTTATCGCGCTTCCTGAGCGAGCCAAAAACGTTGGTTTCCGCCGAATCAGAGGAATTGAATCGTGCGCTCGTTTTGACCTTAGCTAGAGCAACGCATGTTACCGGCCCGGATGGCGCATGGTGCATTGATTTATTGACTACAATTGCACAAAGTACGCCTCATGCATGGGCCCCACACACATTGGAATGCTTCCCTAAGGCGATCGCTGATTTCTTCTCGCAGAATCAAGTTGCGCGAGAGAACAAACAGCAATTAAAGAAAGCCGTTGAAGAAGAGTATCGTAAATGGGCATCAATGAATAACGATAATGATATTCTCGCTCATTTTGGGGTACCTGGAGCTCCACCGCTCTTTTTATGCCTCGTCTGGAAGATGCTGCTTGAAACCGAGAATATTACACCTATCGCCTACAAAATTCTGGAGCGCATTGGTGCACGAGCATTATCTGCGCATCTTCGCAAATTCTGCGACTCCCTGGTTTTTGAATTCAGCAACTCACCGGGTGGTCAACATGTGAATAAATGCGTGGATACGATTAACGACATGATCTGGAAGTACAACATTGTAACTATTGATCGCCTGGTTTTATGTTTGGCGTTGAGGACGCAGGAAGGCTCAGAAGCGCAAGTTTGCTCATTTATTATTCAACTTGTGCTGCTGAAAGCGACTGAATTTCGTAATAGAGTCCAGGAATTTGTTAAGGATAATTCGCCAGATCATTGGAATCAAACAAGTTGGCATCAAAGGCATCTGGACTTCCATCGAAAGTATCCTGAAAAGTTTGCTCCTGAGGAACAAAGTGGCGGTTATCATCCTTACTTTGGGAATGTATGCCTTCGCTTTTTGCCTGTTTTCGATATTGTGGTACATCGATTCCTGGAAATCCAACAGGTAAATGTAATTGATTGATTTTTATCTATATAGTTTAGTTTTTGGCGTTTTGAAGGATGCGCTTCAAAATATTTTTCAAATAGTCAAAAAGAATAGCAAATGCTACAGAAAATTGTGATTTGAATTGGTACTAATTGGACCTTGTTTTTTAGGTGACAAAAAGCCTGGAGATACTTCTGGAACACCTCGGCTGCCTCTACAAGTTCCACGACCGTCCTGTAACTTACCTTTACAATACTCTTCATTATTACGAAGCCAAACTTCATGATCGACCACCACTGAAGCGTCGTTTGGTGGCTGCCGTTTTGGGTGCCTTAAAGGAAACCCTTTCGGAGCCGTACCAGGTGTATCTAGCCCGTGATGATGTCTGGATCCCGGAGCTGGATTATTATATCCAATTGGTGAAGCGCGTTGTGGACACCATCTCCGGCGTGTCACCTGCTAATTTAACCGATTGGCGATTCAACGAATTTCCGAACGCAGGCGCCCATATTCTCTACACAAGCTGCGTCGAGTTGATGGCTCTCAGTGCGGGCCCCACAGCTGTAGCAAACGGTTTACTCGACGTGGTCTTGCGCGGTTACACTGCAATCCCGCCCGACCAAATCAACCAGTGGATCAACGCGGTTGGTCTGCTGCTCGCTGCGCTACCAGCTAGCTACTGGACTGTGCTGCATGATCGCCTCCTGGAGACGATCACTGAAATGGATCCGTACGTATGGGACTCATCGCCGTTCAGGCTGCTCGACTTCAAGGAGACCCACAAGGGCATGCTGTACAACAAGTTCAGCTACATGCTGGCTTTGGCGCACTCCGTCTGGCATCATGCTGGGCCCGGACACATCGCCAGCGTGCCACGTTGGGTACGTGAGCAGCTGCCTGAGGTCGTACGCACCGAGGAGCAGTTCCTCATGGTCTGCCACCTCGTTGGACCCTTCCTTAATCGCTTTAACATGGCCATTGTCGACCTGACCCATGCGCTCTATGATCTGCTCGCAAAAGTGGATCACGCGCAGCCAACGCTCAACCACATGGAGCCCATCTGCGACCTGCTTTATCACATCAAGTACATGTTCGTTGGCGACAGTATGAAGAAGGAGCTTGAGACAGTGGTACGAACTCTGCGAGCTCCACTGCAACTCCGATTGCGATTCATTGCACATTTGACCATCGAGGAGGTGAATGCTTCCTAGCACACATAATTAATAAGTGAAGTAACTTTATGTGTGAACCATTGTTAATTTGTATTTATTATCCAGCTTGTAGTTATTTTCATTTCTTATAAGAAATTACTTCATTTTAAATGTTTGTTCTGGTAACATGTTATCTTGAATGTATATATTACTGTTTTTCATTTTTAAATGAAAGAATTACAACCTTTTATAATTCAAATACTTCATTTTAATTCTTAATTATTTACAAAGCATTTCAGAAGTTAGATTAAATGCTATGAATCACTCTCATCACTCTCTTCTGATTCAGATGGTGGATAATCAATTTCTAAAATAAGATGTTAAATAGATAAGATGATATCACTATGCAAAAGTTACCTTTTCTCTGAGCTTGCAATTTTTGCTCATCTTCAATATATTTGGTCTGTGCAGCAATAACAGATGCACTATCTGTGCATGCAGCATAAATATCCAGCACATCCTTATTTAATTCAATGAATGAATGGCCCCAACTGAACTGATCCAAATAATGTTCTGCAATCTTCTGAAAGCCTGTTATGTACATTGTAGCAGCCAATGCTTCAACACAACTGAGTTTGCAAGGCCTCCCATAATTAATGGGATTTGCTGCTACCAAATAAGGCAGCAATCTGGGATAGGCTGGCTTCAGGGCTGCCAATGGTGTCTCATCAATTCGTGCCCAGGAGCAATCAACAACTGCAATACCTTTGGTTTCAATGATTTGTTTATCATTTGGGCAGACACAACTAACACCAGTTGGTGTCAGTACTAGTCCTGGGAATTTTTGTTTGACTTTGAGGCATTGCACCATATTCAACCTGGCCAATTTACGTCCGGAACATTTTCGTGGATCACATTGATTGAAGTCCCACATAGCAACACGAAAGTTCACTTCAACATCACTTTCTTCACTTGAACTTGTCTCTTCCTCTGTTGATGCATCTTCTTGATTTGATTCTATGATAGATTTGTGTAAATGTAATATCATTATAAAATTGAATTACTTACCAGAGTCATTATTTATATTTAAATTATTTATATCAGGTAATGTGTTCATGGTGTTTATAAAATTTAACCCTACCAATTCGAAAACCAAAACAACGTGAATAACTTACACCACAACTTGCTGAGGGGGCGCTGATGACGTATTTACAATCAAGTAAAGTAGTTTCAGTTAGAAGTGGTTTTATGCTCCTCTTCATTGTGTAAATGTCGAAAATTACACAAATCTCATAATAGATTCCCAATCAATAGTAATTTTTCAAATATTATATGCGTGTGGAAAACGCAGCCCAAGCAATGTCCGATTATATTCGCTGCACGTGAAAACCGTTTTACGCTTTTTGCACGCCACTGGAATTTCATTATGGCAATAAACGACCCCTAATTTGACGTGAAGGTCAAAAGCTATACTCTGTTCCGATAATCCTAATTCCATGATTCGTCAATTTGTTTTTTAATGATGTATATAGGAAAATACCTGGATACTTTTGGAAACGAATAATATTACATGTAAAGTAGGGCTCTAAACTATTTTATACACAATGAGGAAGACCAGATAACCATATCTCAAAGAAAATACTTTAAATATGCATAATTTTATAAATGACGTAATGAACAAGATAAACATGATTGAAATTAAAATTAATCGTTCTTCAAATTCCGACAGAGCTCCAAAAATTCTTCTTGTAGTCGAACGAACTCCTGCACTTTCCCCTGAAAGTCATAAATATAATTAATAAATATAAAAACAAGTTATGTATTTACCTTAACTAATTCCTGGCTTTGTTCACCAATGCAAAACATTTGTGAAAGATAAGATTCTAATTCAGCTTTCTTTCGTTTATAGAGATCAATTTGTCTGAGATACTTTTCTCGATTCTTCTCCGCTATACTATATAGCTCAAACTTTTTGGCTCTCTCATTCTCTAATTGAAGTTTCATTGAATTTATATCAGTCATGAGAATTTGAATATAATTCTCCTTTTCAGTCTCTCCTAACTGCACCATTCGGCGCTCGTTTTCAGCATGCTCCAGAGCTGCCTCTACTGACGACAAATCAGATGCCAGCGTTTTTAGCTTTAGCTGGAGCTTCTGATGTTCACTAGGGCACTCGCCCATGAGTTTATTAAGTTCACTTGCCACAAGCTTAATTTGCGTAAAATTGATTTCATGCTCGTTCAGGTACAGCTTGTTTTTGATATGAATGGGAAGTTTATAGTCGAATTTAAGGGCTGTGTTGTGCTGGAAGATCATCTCTTCAACTCGCGCAATCAAATCATCGTTATGTTGTTGCACTGCAGCAACTTGTTCTCTAAATTGTTGCTCGCGCAAGCTGAGCAATCGCAACTGACGCTGTCGCCTGGCCAATTCCGATGAGGCTTGCATCACGCTGTTTTCCTTGACATCCAACGATTCGATCTTCGTGCAGATTCCATCGATCTGTTGCTTTCGCAGGTCACCTTCTTCTAGAACTATAAACTTTTTAGTGAATTAAGAATAGCAAAATGTAGTCTCAATTACGTCTTATTTTCCGGTTGTGTTTGTGTTCGATTTCGACTTGACGCTCTTTTATAAATTTCATTATCGTTGTAGGTTCGTTGCTCTGCATTCGTAGATCACAGGCTTCCAATTGTTCGCACAAAACGCGATCTTCTTCCTGTAGTTTTAGGACTTCAAGTTCGCATTGTTGGGCAAGCGTTTTGCATACATCAACTTCATGACTCAAGCGTCGACATTGCGTTGCTTCCGCTTCTTTGGTGGTGTCTTTTTTGTCGTACAGCGTGGCGACAAAATCGGCGAGAACTTCGTCCTCGTTGTAGGCGTCCAAGTTGTGGACGTACATGAAGCGTGCGTTATCCACTGCATCCATGTCGTTCAGCTCACCAGATGCATCATCAACAATGTCCAAAAGAAATATCCAAATTGCCAGTACCTGGTTAAAGTTTTGAGGGGTATTTGCTTCAAGTAAAAAACGTGTTAATAAGCAAAACAATAGCAAATATGATCACTTACGACACTTCAAAAACGTCTGAGAAATATTCATCGGGAAGTCGAGCTCCTTCATGCGATTAGGCAGCTTCTCCTTGTAGTTCTTCAGGGTGATCGCGGGCGTCGAGGGCCCGCACAGAATCGAAAGAAGCAGCTGCACAACGGCGATAAACTGATTTATCGTCGTTGGCTTCTGGATATCAAGACATGGATCATGATTGGCAACGAATTGTCGAACGCGGAACAGGCAATGCTTCTCATCCATGTTGGTGTAATGCATTTTCAGCTGCCTTGGAGACAAGGACTCCTTGCCAGTTGGTGCCAGTGTAGGAGTACCACAATCAAACTTCAATTTCATACCACTTCTATTCTGATGAATGCTTCGCATTGCTGATCCACATGACATTTTTGGAGTAGTGAGTGGGATCTGCATACTTTGTCCGTATTTAGATGAGGCATTAGAAGGTGTACGTGCGAAACGCGGGACGCTAGAAGGCCCTTGAGCTGATGAAACATTTTCTACACTTTTGGACCTATAAGATTTACTAATTAAACGATACGTAATTAATTGGTTTCTTCTACTTACCGACGACGCGTGCTTCCGAAGCCTGATTTCTTTGAAAGCATGATGACGATTTACTTTATAGTTTCATGCGTTTAAATTACAAAAAACGGCTTAGCTTTTATTTGTTGAAAATTTGTATTTTTATTTAGGTTAAACCGTTGGTGCAACGTTGCCAAATGATAAGTATTTTAGAGGGAGTAATGGAAGATTATTCCCTCCAAGATACATGTTATAGATAGGCAACTTTCAAAACAGCAATTTATTTTAGCTGAATTATATAAAACAAATATTTCTAAACACGACAAACTATTTAATTATTGATTGAGAAATGTTGAATTCTAGAATATCACTAATTTATTAAACAATTTAGATTTACAAAGTCTGTCAGTTAGGTGCTATTTACATGATAAGAACAAACTAACAATTCGTATCGTTGCATGAAAACGATTCTTTTATAAAACTAAATTGCAAATCACACGTTTCAATTAAACGCCGCAATAAAAATGCCATTAATACCGGTAGATTGTTGATTCAAAATGTTCTCAGAGGAATACAAGCAAAATGATGTGTACAAGTAATAATAAGTCAATATATTAATATTAATAACTTACGTTCAGAGAATCATTTTTTGGCAATGGCACCGGTCTGCCACTAATAATCACCTGAGGGCCTGTATAATAACGTATAAGGAGACTAGAGCCACGCTTCAATTGATTGCGATTTGAGAGATCGAACCAGCAGTCGGACCAATTGGAATACAGCGGCATCATCGGTGGCATGCCAGCAGCGAGGCCAGAATTAGAAACGGCCATGCAGTTAGAAACCACTTGGAATGGATAGGTAATGGCACTTGCTAGGAACTGAAAGCAAATATTTTCAAAATGCATACGAAACGTTAGCCCTATGCGATGTACTTACGGACATAGTTGCGTTTGTGTATACTTGCAAGTCAGTTTCTTCAAATACATAAGAATTGACTGAATATGTAAGTGATGAAGCTAAAAGTATGAAGATGATATCACCCAATACTCTTGGAACAAGCCCAGCAAAGAAGCCCATTATGCCATTCTCTTTGTACACTTCACCAATGGAACTAAATAGACCCCTACAGAAATATATCAGTAAATATATGGGATATTCTGGCAATTAAAATTTCTTACATGTACTTTCTCTCACTGCCCACAAATTGAGCCATCATCCGAATGGTGATCACATGGAAAGGATGACTGATTATAATTGCACTTGTCCGACTTATAATGTCGCGCTTCAGGTCTTTGACAAACTTCTGTCTGGGATCAGTTGCTGCAGCTTGCTGCTGCTCCTGTTCATCGCCATCATTGTTTACATCAGCATCATATCTACGCAGGACCTTCTCTGTTGTGACTGCACACACCAAATTGCCACACAACTTGGGCACCAGGCCCCGGTACATGCCGGTGAATCCATCGACACTCTTAATATGTTTCACTGCAAACAGAAGACAATTTCGTTGCAGGCATGGCATTGACAGTAGATGTTGACAATCTTACCATAATCAAATATATTTGGTAATTTTAGCGCGGGCTTGCCGAAAAAGGTGGTGCACGGCCGCGGGGCGATTGGCTCGTAACCAAGCTGAAAATAAGCACGATTCACATTAGGCGTCGCCGAAAAGGGCACTTTCGTTTTCCGCGTTGGAAAACCTTTGTATTCTAACCTGAATTAAAACTTTCGCATACTCAATAGGATGAGATGCTGTATTCAGAATGATTCGGCTCGCATAATTCGACCAGTAGCTGTTCTTGTTAATCTCCCGCTGCTTTGACATATTTTTGGTACGAGTTTACTGGCAGCCGAATGTTTTCTTTCGACTAGCAACGAATGAAAAAATCAAAATCACGAATAGGTTGATTTATTATTGGGCCGACAGGCATATTTTGAGAATGTTGTTGGTTAGGTTGGTTGCCTATAGTAACCCAACAATTTCGCATTTATTTTATACTGGGTGTTGTCAATTGATGTAATGATCACGAAAATATGACCTTCAAATACCTTTTGGTGTAGATTTTGTAAAATAATTCAGTTTGAAAATGAAAATTAGTATGAAAAGGCTTCAAGTTTATTGTAAAAATTCTGCATTGATAGATTTCCTTCGAAAGCCACATAAAAATAACAACGGAAAGAAATTTTCGTAAAAATAAAATGAAACATTTCCTAATCATAGAAATAATAAAATACAGGATGAATATCATGCGCAAAAGTTAAAAATCACACTGCCTCATACGATTTTGTATGATACGCGTATAAAATGTGTATATCTATTCATCACTAATGCTTATAGAAAGTTCACCTTGAGTAAAACTGCCTAGTATTATTAAGTGCACTTTGTCGATAAATAATCAAGTACCAGAACGCACTTATCACCTCTTGAGCACTCATAAATCATCTGTCTCGCAACTTAATCCTACTTAAATTCGCTAAATACGCACGAGATGCGTACGCAAACGATTAGTTTACATCGGTGCCATTGGCATTGATGCCTGTCGAATAAACGGTGATAATATCTTCGATCGCTGATTTCGAACCGAATATGAGGGCACCAGCACCAGCGATGCACACGATGATGTTCTTGAACACCTTCCAGTAGAACCGGCCGAAGCCCTTCTCCCAAAAGGTGACGATCTCAATGAAGACCGGACAGAAGAGACCCAATATCGAGAAGCAGAAGGCGCCAATCAACGAGACGAATGGCGTGATCGTGGGCACAGCAATAGCCAGACCCACAGCCAGCACCACCAGCACCGTACGCAGAAGGTAATTAGCAAGCATGCGACGCTTTTCGAACCGCTCCTGAATGCCCGTCCAGACGATATCCAAGGCGACGTAGAATTGCAGGCCAAACGTGCAGAAGACGGCCAAACCGATGAGGATCATCACCACCTGCGCAGCGATATCCTCCTGGGGGAGGTTC
This sequence comes from Aleochara sp. GC000083, assembly GCA_030264555.1. Classification (NCBI taxonomy): domain Eukaryota; kingdom Metazoa; phylum Arthropoda; class Insecta; order Coleoptera; family Staphylinidae; genus Aleochara; species Aleochara sp. GC000083. The sequence continues at coordinate 34,979 of JARJDZ010001597.1, forward strand.
AATGTGATCGAACCCTGCGTTTCGTCGCCGTATTTCAGATACCCCAGGAACCCGAGCAGGATGTAGATCATCGTCACGCCAGCCATGCCCTGATTCAGGACACCGCACAGCCCCACGAAGCTTTGCGGCGTCTTCATGTTGTTCTCCAGAGGCATGACGACGCCAATCGCTTCGATGGCGAAGATCGTCACCGAGAAGAAGATCGGGAAGGTGGTGATCGGCGATGCCAGCCGCCGTTCGCTGATCGGGGGGATGTCGATGACGAGGTAGTAGAGCGTGATGCCCAGTCCAACACCCATGAAGATGTTGGCCACCATGGAGACGGGCGCCAGGTACTTCAGATTTGGAACATAAGCCAAGATGATAAGTGGCAGCAGGAGCATCGTGATGAACAATCGGATGTCGATCTCATACCCCAGATAGTAAGTTGCAACTTTCTCGAAGTTTTTCGCAATGATCACCGAGTAACAACTGCATGTCGTGAAGTATGTTACAAAGATGCCTATCAGGACGGTGTATCTGAAATGAAATTATTAGTTTTTCGGTGGCAAAGTATAATGGGCTTCTTACTTGAGGGGTATTGCGAATCCACGTGCCCATTTTGGTCCTCTACTGCAGCATGTTTCGGAAATTTCAGCAAAACTCATTGCTGTTTTGCCCGTTCTTCTGTAGAGTTCATGGGCACAAACTACCTGCAACCCAATACACACTAATTAATAACAATGTTCAGAATAACATGATTCAACTTTGTTTTATAGATTGACGGAGTTGCAAAAGAGAGCATCGCATTAGAAAATAAATTCAAAGAACCTTGTAGTAAGGTAGGCAACATTGATTGCATCAGATTGTTGTTTTCGATTCATAGCTCATATCGAAAAACAAGCAAATATTTGTAAACGAAGCGGATGTTTTACTGATAACAGCCGGAAATTCCAAACTAACCGTGAATCTAATTCCTTACTCTCAATAACAAGTTGTGGGAAGTTATTGATGAAATTTTCCCACAAAATAACGGAATATTCATTTGTTTGTTTGCAGACATGAGATACTTACTAAAATATAGGCGCAATGTGTGCAAATGACGGCGACTGCGATGGTTGCGAAAATGCCAACAAGTAAACCAGCATTCATGAAGGCGACAGGCATCGCAAGGATTCCGGTACCAAGGGCCGCCTTCAGAAGATGGGTCAAAGTATCACAGTTGCTGCAAACCCAAAAACAAAACGACTCAGTACAGACAATCTTCACCTCCTTGACCTCAATTGTGTTATCAAAACATGTCACACTTTCGGCCAAATTTTTGCGGACGATGCGCAAATATAAACAACTCCAAAATGGTTACTTACGAAACAGGATGACTGAGATGCCTCTCCTTGAATGGATCGAAATCGGGAGCAACAGCTCCATTTGCAGTGTCCAGGTCACCTTTCGTAACCTTATATCTGCAACAAAATAATAAAACACTGATTGAGATACGATGCGCTAATTGGAAAACTTTGTCTGCGGATATCATCGGCCTTATATTGCATCGCAGATTGCAAAACGGAACAATATGTAATTACAACTCATCATATCAGGTCGCGAACTTATTAATACAATGTCGTCGCATTTCAGTGATAACTTGGCGTACGATGGTGCAAGTTTACAAGTGCATTCTTGGCTTTGCACAAAATCAACAAGCACGTGCGTTATTAACGCTATGATAAATGTGTGAATTGGCGATGCAAATTACCCATTATCGTCTGGCCGAGCCAATTCACCAAGAGGTATCACTTCACCTGAGCTAGACATTGTCTGAACTGATTTTTTCGATTGAATTTTGATGCGATTACGAAATTGCTGCGGCCACGTTGATGATAATCAGCACTTTTACAAGTTGGCCAATCGGTTTTTGTCAAATGATAACGCGTTTAACAATGCATAAGAAATCGATTCAATTACCTGACACTCAAGCAAAAATTAATTGCTTCTCAGTGCAGAAATTCTTTCACTCGTCGGCCTAATAACCTTTGTGAACTCGTATCGCGGCGCACTTCAATCAAAAACGTGCGTAAATTTCGAACAATGCTATCAATGGGCACAAAAAATGATTATTTAGTCCAACAAAATAACATAATAGTACAATTATCTCATTGATTAAGAGTTTCGAGTAGCGTATTAACGTAATCGTTGGCACAAATCGGCGCGAAACGCGTGAGTAACGCGTGTCACTTTGTTATTTTACGCTAGATTTGATAATAATTGGAACAATAAATAATGTAATAAATTCAGTAAATTTTTAACTTGCGTATCTGTTAGTGATTTATTCAGATTTCAACGTAATCATAACATACGTCAAACTTTTGAATACTTCGCAAGATAATGAGGGCGCTGACGCTGTTATTCAACCCGATTATTCAGGGGGACATTTTATTTTTAAGCATTAATATTTGCAATACTTGCATATTTGCAACAATCTAATAAATAATTTTTATCATAAGCAAAATGTGAAATCAAAATTCAAGCGTTATGTGAAGGGATGGTCATTTAATTTAGTAAAACATTTAACAATGAGGGCGCACTCGGCATATTTCATAGACTCACCTATTTAGATAGAAACTAGTCTTATTATGCAGTTCTTGGTGAAACGCATGCAACCGCCAAAAGTTTTTTGTGGAAAATAGTTTTGTGTGATAATCGTGAACAAATAGTGTGAAAACCAAGGCTGATTGATTGCATCAGGTATATGAAACATTCACTTTGAAATTTTACTTACAGGCACGTGCTTCTGAATAATATTCGTGTGTTAATTCACTCAATTGAACAACGTTGCAATTTGAGGTTATCGAAGGTGAGTTTCGCGTTTCTCCCAAACTTTTTTCTAATGCTTCTCACTAATATAGAATCAACTTACTTGGTTCCGTTTGAAATGGACCCATCCTGTGGCAGGAAAGTTTCCAACTCGGTGGCTGGAAATTTCTCCGTCTGGAATGAGACAACTCGTCAGAATTCTGGGTAAGGTTTAAATATGCTGCAGGTTTGAAACTTCTAAACTCACCATGATTGTTGACTGAAAAGTTGTCCTTTTTTAGTAAGTCACTCGTGCTAGTCTTAAAATCCAGTCCCCCAGGTGTACTCGGGGATGTCTTTCGGGGTTAAAGCGACGTTCGTATAATACGGATGTAATCCCGGTCAGCCCTGCAAGAACGAAACGTATCGGACATAAATATGTGTGCTAAAAGCGCGCTCGTCAACTGCCGACTTGCTGCCAGCGAAGGCAGCAGGCAGGCGAATACGTAAAAATCGAAGCAAACAACCTACACTGGCTCGTTGTATAGATGGGGGGCACACTGTAATGCAAACGTCGTGTGATAATAGTGATAACGCAGCCGGCGGCTCACGCCGATCGCAATGCATTACTGTAATGAATACCGATATATTGGCGATCGTCAATGACGTTGATGATGTTACGCAATAACACCTACCACCGAAAATTACTCTCTTTGCAATCAACTCTCACTTATTAATGCTAAATGATGATAATCACTCAACGCATTGTATCCCTAACATATTTATGCGGAATGACGTTCATAACGTCAAACAGACCATTGTTGCGCAGCCTTCTGGCTTCCGTGGCTTTTAAGCGATAATATCTTGATTCGATAGGCATCCGTAAATTTGGTATGAAAGAACATCCCATTTATTATTTTGACAAGTCATCTCAGTTGCTCCGTGAAGCACAAAGTTGTCGGAACAATCGGTTCATTTTTCAATAACTTTAGAATTTGCATAACAATTGATGATGGTAAACTTTTTGCAGTTTCCATGCGAGTATCAACACCCACATTAGCGTTTAATATTCGATTTGCGTGTTCAAGAGACCTGGGTGATTTGCATACCCACAAAAGTACGCTCGATGATGATTGAACATGATTGGATATTCACATTTTGTTTTATTTGCAATACAATCAGGTAGCGTTAGAGTTCATGGTCAACAGTAATGTTGCTTAAAGCATGATCAAGCGATTAGGATGATTTGATTTATCGCTTTTTAATTTGGTGGCTTTTTTTACAGTCTTTTTGAGATTCCAAAGTTCAATAACTCTTGATTAAAGCTTGAAGATTGCGAGAAGAACTGATCTGAATTATATTAGAGATTATAAGTAATGTAAATAGGATTGAGTTTTGGAATAATTTTCTTATATGATTTTATCAATTTCAAATTAAGTTTTTTATTGAATTTATTATAGCAATTGCAAATCATTTTGAATTTGTTAAAATTAACAGTTATTGTTTGATGGAATTTAAAATCTTTCTAGTTGACTCATCCAATCATAAAACTCGTCTAGGAACTTCTGAATTTGGATGAAAACTTTTCTTTGAGTCAGGCTTTATGAATGGTTCAATTTATTCACGTAATTGTATTTGGAATGTTGGCCCTAAGCCAAGTCAACTAACCTGCAATGCTGCAGATTTAAATTGCTTGAAAATGCGTAACAACAGGCCATGTCCTCCTTTCACTTATAAAAAAATGAAGATGAATTTTTGCACCTCATAAACTGCCAAAATGAGTTGCTTCAGCTCATAAATGAAATCAGTCAAAGGAAGCAATTTAAATTTTGTCTACGTATATTTTGGGCTCACATGAGCATTTTTAACAATAGGATAATAAAAATCCCTGAACAATAAATACAAGTAATAACCTGGCAACTAAAAAGCTTCATATAAATGCACTTTCAAGTTTTATATCATTGAAAACGTGCGAATCGCTACCGAATATATAGATACTCTTATCAGTTCATTCGTTCTTATCAGAAAAACGTTGCAATTTAATATTTCCGTATGTAGGTACGTTTAAAAATCTGATGCAACTTTCGTTCGAATAACGTGAGCCACGTTCTTTAAACAATTTGTGAATGAAGTGGTGTCAAAATATCTTAATACCGTAATCAACGCAATTGTAGACAGAATATTTATTGTGAAATTTAAGCAATATCAATCGCATTTACCTTCTTTATTACTCGAATTGATTATTGAATTTCACACGATCAGAATATAATATTTCCAAAGGATATGACTTGTTAGAAATTGTAAAATGAATCAAACCATGACCACCCACAAAGTTGTAATGAGTTCATTCACAATTCTTGCTCTGGTTTATATTTTAATCGCAAATAGTTTTATCGCATTTCTGTAACAATGCATGTGTAAAAGCTGGGATACGATTAAACAAATAATTGTACGCAAGTTTTTACATGTTGAGGTGTTCGTGTGTAACATAAGGCTATTGTAAATAATTGGTAAATGACACATTAATCTTGAGGTATTCTGTGAAAACTTTTTAATCCAAATTTTCTGCAAAAGTTCAACAAAATACTACTCTTACAGAATATTATCATGTGATCCTATTACGATGATTTTCAAAAGCATATTTATGTAGAGAATTTTAGCTCGAAAAAGAGTTGTAATTAGTTTTACTAATTAATGCAATAACTGTAAAAGAGCACGTAGACAATTTGCTAATTGACCGTATCCACTCGGCTATTATCTAATGTTATTGAAGGTATTGTTGATATCTCTATCATTGTTTATAAATTGAAGGCTAGTACCAATAATTTGCGTATCGTTTGAACCAAAATATGTTGCAAGTTCATGCGTAGTTCTAGGTTAACGTTACGCATTAGATATCCGTATCTTGATATTTATCAATTAACAGCTATAAATAGCAATGTTTACTGCTTGTAAGCAACTGTTTGAAATTCCGGAAAGTAATTAATCAATATGCGCATAATTCTTCCTAATTCTAATTAGCAAATACTTTTAAAAGTTGCTACGATAAAAGCGCAGAAGAAATGCATATTAAGTCAGTTTCATTGAACTTTGAGAATTACAATGTCTAATCAACAAATTTCTTAAAATATTTCTTGATCGACGAAGTAACTAACGATTGTTTGTGTGATTATATTCAACTTAGTTTAAAGCAAATATTAGAACGTACTCAGACATCATTAGAAAAGAAAATTCTAGAAACTTTGACGTCACATTCTTAAAATATTAAAATAAGTTATTTCAAAGTACAATTACCCTTGTGTAAAGCTAATTATCATTGAATGACTAAACATGATGCTATTGAACTTACGAAACGTAGAAAATTGAATGTTTGATTCAGTAAAAATGTCCATAACGAGTCGTGAAAGGAAACATAATCAATTAACTTAATAGACTGACAATAAGTGCCAATACATCAATTCCCACGTGAGAAATTAATCACTTTCATTAATCGATTTTATATTTCATATCTATTTTATGACGGTTAACTTGGTAAACAGGATACATTGCTTCATATCTTTAACAATTTTCAAGTTCATTTTTATATGAAACTTCGCTTAAATTGCTTCATTATTAAATGATACTGCCAAGTGTTTGCTTACTTGGTGATAATTATAAGTGGTAATTGATTGCGTCTTTTTATTCTTTTTTTGGTATTTGGCCAGACGACAGAGATTAGATTGTTCCATAGCAAATAGACAACGAACGATAAATCAGAATTGTCAAATAAATTCCATAAATTCAGTAAACTTCACAATTAATTATAGAAATCAAAATTGATGAGGTAATTGTTGAAGTTGTTAAATTGCATGACCAGAAACTGTGTATAATTAATTATTTGTTAATGGTATGTAAATTTCAAATAGCAAGTTCATTAAAGTCAAGTTTAATTTAATTGCATTTAAAGTAAGCAATTACAATTTATAATTAATGCGGATTTAAAAGAACGTTTTTGTTTATTGATTTTGATCAAATCCGAGAGTAAAAATAGAATGAGACTAAATATTGCTAGGATCAATATTGTTACAAGTCAATAAAAAGTCTTATGATCAAACAATTTATAAAATGGATTGAAAATACATTAAGATACTAAAAATTGCACGTGCATACGAAATTAAACTCGCGAGAAGTGTTAACGAGCAATAAATAAAATTTTCATTAATTTCTCGCTTATACGTTAATCAATATTTGCAATGTTATCGTTACCTACATTTGCACATCAATTTGATACGCGTGGATGCCACGAGAGTGATAATAAAATGCACGTGCTGTTTCTTGACGCAATAAAAACAACAACATCAAGGCATTTATTTGCTATAAAATGCGAGATGAATACTCATCTATAATCATAATTATAATTTCCATAATTGCAATAATAATAATAAAGATAATCCAGTTCACTCTCTTTTTGCAATTATCGTGTGAACTCTCGTAGACATTCAATATCAATTAATCTTTGAGACAAATTTTATAGGCACGTAATTAACAATATCTAAAAATTGCCACATTTATAAAACTGTGGAAATATTCGAGGAGTAATCTAAACAATTTGGACTTTGCATACAAAAATGAAATGAGAGAAGCACTGAGAATCATCAGTTGATTTTTCCGTTTGTAGAATTATTGATAGTCAATGGAATATTAGAATTGGGGCCAGTTGTGGTTACACTTTTATTTATCACTCGACTTTGGTTTCTTCAAAAACCGAATGGAAAATTACGAACGTGTTCCTGAGATCATCAGAAACCATGGAACAAAATAAAGAAACTTGGAAAAAGATTAAATAAAATCGAACCTGTTGTTGAGTTAATTGTTTGGGATCAAAGGAATTTTTGACTACCTGACTTGCAAAATTCTCAATTTCGCGTTACTTAAATAAATTTAAGCAATAAGAACTGAAAAGTTTCAAGGTACTCCCGGAACTTTGATAAATATAACATCTCAATTCGTATCTTCATAATTATAAAAATAATGAAGATTTATGAGACATTTTCGCATTTATTATCAGCTTCGAGTATAGTATACTACGTAGTGAGAAGCAACAATATAAATTTATTGACTTCCATTAAATATCTTAACATCAGAAATGTCTCCTCGGTCAATCATTCATTTTAATTGCATTTGTTGGCGCTGCTTTTTGATTGCGTATTACAATTGATGAAAGTCATTGAGTCTGGCTGGTGTGACGAAATGCCATCTCGATGTGAAGATCAATAAAAATGACATACTGATAAATGATTTGTTACTTACAATCGGTCGTTTAATCATTTAACATAATTAAACTCGAGAAATATTCATGAAAAAATGAATGTAATTTTTTCAGTGAGATAATGCAAAGTTTGTATATTTCTGAATACTGTAGAGATTTAGGACTATTACCAATATTATTTTTTCTTCAAAATATGGTAAATGCCTTTTGAATCATCCAAATCGGTTCATTAGTTTCGGAGATATGAACATTTTTGAAAACTACTAAAAAAGTTTTTTACAATTTTTTTCTTTGAACGCGATTTCTGCACTTCCTGGTGCCAAAAGGGCATGAACCCATACATTTTTGGAAAGTGCTCATTAAGACCTACAATTTGGTTCTAACTTTAGTTTAATTCGTCCAACCGTTCAAAAGTTATACTCAGTTAAAGACGAGAAAAAAAGCGAAAATTTTGCATTTTTGACACCTCATATTGCAAGTTCGGATATTTTTGGATCTCCTTCAATTTTGTATTGAAATTGATATATTTTGAAATTCAACATGTAACATTACTGCATATAATGCAGTTCAGTATTAAATTAATTTAAATTAACAAAACATGATACCATTGTTGTTCATCTACTTACATCATTATGATAATTTACAAATACTTTACGTTTTCCCCTCGTAAAAACGCGATGCACGTCAACATTTTTATACTTATCAGCAAATAACATGTTATGGAATGGAACGTCATGAAAATTTGCAAATTGTCAAGTTCCAGCATACTATTAGTTATAATAGTTGACTTCCAAGTGTCGCTATATTTCCGACTTTCAATACAAGGACGAATACTTTTTAAAAATCATAAATTTCGTTTTTATAGTTAATTTGAGTTTCATATCAAATTAAACAATTGTCAATTTATATATTTTGAAATATAATTGCAAATTATAGACATAAATATAAGATGTCTGAATAACTTTTGAAAAATATGTAATTTAAGGAAAAATTTACTTCAAATCAATTTTTCATTATCATTATTTATGGAATAAATAAAATTGTAATTTATCATCACAGATAAAACCAAAAACACAAATATTGCATTATTATGCAAATTGCATTCACTGTGATGGTTGCTAAGCGCAACATTTGGCAATTTGATATTTGATATTTAAATAACAATTAACAAACATGTTCGTTTATTTGGATTTTGACGAAAGTTTGTTGCTAATGATGTTTCCAAACCGAATTCTCAGCTGGTAGCAAATGTATGAAAACCCAGTTCATGAAAAAATTAATTTATGACCTAATTTGAAGTAAACTAGTGCAGTAACAAGGATAAATAGAAATTTCCTTATTAGAATAGATAATGAACATAAATTATATGTTTTTGTATGTATTATCATGACATGTTTATGTCAACTTGCATTTTCTAAAAAAAAAAGCTATTGCCATGAAACTTATCAAGGGAATTTCATTAAAGTTTATTCCCGTTACTTCTTGATGTCTTTTGTGATTTGTTTTTTTGCCAATTTTGAGCGAATCAACAAATTTGGAAATGTCTGGCTGCTGAGTCTGGTTGGAACAAATGAAAGTGATGTCTCAATATTTGGCAACCAAATTTGCACTGAAAACTTAATTTCGTTTACTCGCAGGTGGAAATTTACTTGCGCAAATCGCAGCGAGTAAACAAATGGCCGAATAAAAATATATGCGGAACAGATGCTTTGAAGACCTTGAATGAACGCATCCCACGGGTATATAAATTCAGCAAAATTGAGACTTTAGCGTCTCGTGTTCCCACAAATACACAAATCGTAAATATTTTCGTTTGATAGCTTTATAACAACAATTTATTCATTCACATTCGCCTCTATCCATCTTTAGTATAGAAGAAAACAAAATTTTAATTTTGAATTCCCAACTGAAAATATTAGTTAGGGTAGTTGTTTAAAGAGGGCGCAACGATGTCAATTTGGATTCAAAAAAGTTTCAAATCCGTTAAACAACATTTATCTCGAGATTTTTGCGTAGAACTGTATTGGGAATTTTTACTGAAAAATATTTTTGTTTTGCGAACGCAATTATCGATGACGAAGCGTGCAAACCTAGGGCAACATTCTGGTCTTCATTTACGATCCAATCAGCCAAAATACCAAACAAACAATAGCAACAAAGTCGACTCGGTGGCAACAAAACACAAACAAGTTGATGGTGATTCGGAAAATGAGTCAACTGAAATAGAAAACAACTTCTAAGGTAATCACAATAACATGAATGAATAAACTGAAGAAAATCAATAGTCCTGAATAACAAGGATAAGGGTGATTAACCTCAAAATAGAATAGAAATCATGATGAGTCATTTTAGTTTAAATAATTTCCTATAATTTCATCATGTATTTTGCTTTCGATGCACATGCAAGATTGTTCGTAATGGTTGTAATTTTAAATTTAATAATTAACGGTTTTCCTGCACAGGAAGTAAAAGAAATTTAGCATTTTCTAGAGAAGATAAAGATCTTTAAAGATTTTTTGATCTATATTATAGAAAGATAACTTTAATCTTTAAATATAGTTTAATTACAGTTGTTATCTACAATTAACAATTGTCAATAATCGTACTATCAGAACAAATAAAAAAGTATACAGGATCTTGAAAACTTGAAATTTTAAGTATACTTTCACATTTCACAGAATATTTTTGAATTTCTTAGTCATTGCGAATTTATTTGCAACCTTCACTTTCGAGTACTCGTGCTCATAAAAATCATCGTTGATGAATGCTCAGGAAAAAAGTATGTAGAGTATTTCCCAGAGTAGTTTATGTGTTTTCACGTCTCTGTGAAATTTTCATGTTTGTATTTTCCACGTTTTTCCTCGCATATGGTTTCCTAGACTTTAGTGAATAAGTATGCAAGTACGAGCGTATACTATTAGATTTTAAATATAGCTTACACAATAGCTTCCGTCTAGTATTGGCCTTGATTTTTTTATTTTTCATGTTGAAGCGTGTGCAGCCACATGCGTAACGAGATTAATATGGAATTCCTAACGGAATACTTTCAAAATTATCAAAAATAGTTGTAAACAGCGAGATAGTTCAATTTTTAATTACTTAATTACAAATTTTAGCAAAAGTCAATTACGGATTTCTCAATGAGATAATTCGTAGTTCTTAACATTTCAAAATAACTAATCAAATTTGATCTAAATAGTTCAATGAGTTCATATATTTTTTTAGAAGCAATCTGGATATAAATCTAATATTAAAATTATTTAATTGTTTCTAATCAAGTTATTTTCATTTCTGATTTATATAATAGATAATTGGAAACTAATTAATTATTATACAACAAGATATTTATCATATCATTTCATTTATTGATGAAATTAAAAGATTTAGTCAAGTCTTAATTTGAAATGTCTTAAGTCAAGTAATTATATATTAATTACTTAATGAATCTTGGATGATATTTGGATTACAAAATCAACAGATTTTAAATTGGGTTTACAATTAGAAAATTTACTCAATTTACTGAAGAATCATGTAAACATTATTGTTGTGAGTAATTAAACAATTACAACTTTACTTAGAAATAACTTAAGTAGGGCACTCATAAAATCAACAAATATAGATAGAAACTTATGACAATTACTATGAAGCAATTACAAATAATTTAATTTTCTTGATTGCAAAATTTTTATCATATCTACCAATTTATTGATTAATTTAAGTATGTACTTAAAAATTGCATGCTTCAATTTCATATGTTCAAACATGTCTAGCCATATTCTGAAACGACTTAAGTCAGATAAACGAATGAGTCCTGAATCAGTTTTACTTTTTTATGTAGTTTACTCAGTTCTTGCGCAAAACGTAAACAAATTTGCAACCTGGACCTGGGGCTATAAACACGAAATGCCAAACGGCTAGACATCCACGACGACGATGTCGACGACGTGGGGACAAAATCCCGAGCATATCCGGCCAGAAATACATCGTCTAATTGCATAGTCATCACGACTTAAGTAAGATACAGAGTATATCGAGTTGTAAAGTCTCAAAATTTTAAATTTAGGCCGTTTTCGACATCGGTGTCAATGAAAATGCACTGGAAACGAGTCATAGGAAACGAGTCATATTTTTAACTCAACTTCTGACGATGACGTCCCAAAAACGCCCAAATCAGTGAAGATGAAAAACCAAGGGTTCAGCAGGTAGAAAATTATTAAGTCCATTGGGTGTAACGGTTTTAGGTGTATTCTTTTTCCAACTTCCGTTATACAGGTAATTGAACCTTTTGTTAGAGAGGTTACATTCAAAGAGTTCAACTCATAGTTAGAATTTTTGATTTTTGTAATTTTCACATGTACCGTATTTAAAATTGTATAGAAGAATTAGTAAGACTTGATTTATATGATCTTTTTGATGGTAAAAAATCAAAGGAGTAATTATTAGACTGAAAAAACTAAGCAAGAATTTCAGGGATGAGTTTCAAATGTAAAGTTTCTTAGAAAAGCTTAAAGATGATAATGATGATATTAGAAAAATTTTCACTGTGTAATACCTCATATTTAAATTGTATAGAAAAACTAATGAGATTTAGTTTTATGATCTCTCTTAGAGTAAAAAATCAAAGAATTTCTAATAATAATTAAACAACCTATGCAAAATTTTCAGACACGTGTTTCAAATCTTAAATTTCTTAGAAAAATTTAAAAGTGATAATTATGATATTTAAAAAATGGTTACCAATTATCAAAGTTACAAAGAAGTTTTTGAAGAATAAAAGATCATAAAAACGAAGTATCACTGGTTCCTCGTTACGATGCACTCCGAAATAGGTTGGAAAAACGTGGAAAACGTGGAAATGTGTCTACGTATACTCAACTCACCATTTATCGATTACGACGATGTGTTTTCAACGTGTCCAACTTGACGACGCCGCGGCCGTCGATGACTCGAGACCTAATGCAATTAGAAGCCGATGCAGACGATAACGATAACGGATGCACATGTACCTCGCAAGTCTTCAACCGCGCGCGCGTGTCCCAGCAGGTAAAAGATGGTTCCCGGTCGGCGGAACGAACGCGACTGAACCGTCTGAACTGCCCCACGTGCTTACTATAAATGAACGTCTGCGCGTACGAAATTGTTGGCGGTCGAGTACGCGATTCGAGAACGTCACCGGAGTCGACGTCGACGCCGAAATAACAATGCTTTCCCGCTTCGTGAACGTCGTCCATCACATTTTCCTCGTGGTCGGTCGTAAACTTTTACTACTATGCTAGGTACAGGGGAATCCCCTTAATCCTGAAAAGATAAGTTCCTTCTAGAAGAAAATAGACCATTTTCTATGATAGTTCAATTTGGCTTCAGAAATTTATGTTGGTGGGCCAAAAGTTGGGCTAAATTTTGTTATCAGAAGGATATATAGTAGGAAAATGATTTGTGAGCTTTCACTGTATGACAAAACTGGATGCATTCGCCGAGTCGATCAGTTACGAACTTCTGCGAAATGCAACCAGCAACCAGTTTTGCATGTATGCACATGGTGCACATGTTCCTAACCAAAAATTTTGCCCACGTTGCCCATGGGAATGTGCATGTTAAGGGGACATCTCAAAATTATTTTGCGTTTTTTGATCCAGCTTTTTCTTTCAAAGAGAATCATTTTTCCCTAGTCACTCAATTTTCGAAAATAATGTATCAAATCAACTTTAATTTCAAAATTTCTGAGACCTTAATTGAAAATCAGTTTCTTATCTATCCAAATTTCGAAAAATCAGAAAGATATCTTATCAGATTAAAGGTAAATCTTAAATATAAAATTTTAAAACGTACCATTTTAATCAATCAATATCGATTTCTAATTGTAAGTGCAAAATCTCTAGTTAAGTGTTTGGTATGTACAAAAATAGCTCGACAACATTTGCATACAATACTCGAGACTTTATGAATTAATTAAAAGCGATTTAACACCCACACATTGACATCCAATTTCGGGAATTAATAACCCATCGATTGCATCATAAAACAAAATTTTACGTCATCATCCTACGTTCATTCTTAGGAAGATCTTTAACTATTGTTAATTTAATTTCGGTGTCCCAAATACAATTATGCCAAGAAAAATACTAGCCAACAGATTTTTATCCTTCCGAAACATATAATTAAAAATTTAGGTTACTTTTTGTATCCTATACGAAAAAAATGGATTCGAAAGGGGATTCGAAGAAAAACTTAAATGTATTGTAGGTCAAATATCATTCAAACAACAAAACAGGTATTTTTTCGCCATCAAAATGAGCGATTACCGGTTTCAGATGTCATAAACGCGAACGTAAACCAAAACGGAGTAGACGATTCATTCCGGTCGATGTCTCGAAAGGCGCCGCTAAAAGTGACGCAACATTGCGTTTCGTTGCACAGGCCAAAAAACCGCCGACGAAATGCATTCTGGAATTTGCAATGATGCACTTGTAAAGACCTCATGCAATTTTAGAGCCTATTGAATCATCTTGTACTAGTTCGTTTAAATGAACAGATGTTGATTTTCGTATTCGTAGTAGACAATTTTAGGATGCAGTAAAATATTTATGCAAAACTATTTTTGGTGAAGACATTGACGAGGATCTATTTTGGGATTGAAAATTAAAAAAATAGTTAGCAGAGCGTGGTTTCGATCCACGGACCTCTGGGTTATGGGCCCAGCACGCTTCCACTGCGCCACTCTGCTCTTGTACTAGACTACATCTCCATACACATGTAGCTTTCAAGTATAAGGTATAAAATCAATACTTTCTAGATTATTCTAGAACATTCTGGAATCTCGAATAAAAATGAAATAACGGTTTTCGTTGTTATCTACATTATTGAGGCTGTATTACAAATGAGTAGTCACGAGTATTTACTCTTCAGCCGGTGCTTCTTCAACCTCCACCAGTTCTTCTTGTTTCGCGGTTGAAGTTGAAGGTTTGGGAGGTGGTTGTTTACCCTTGTTGCCCTTACCCTTTTTGGGCTGTTTGCCTACACTACTTTCAGATGGTGGGGGGTCAATACCCATCTCCTTGTAATGTCGTTCCTTCAACCGACGCTTGAGCTCGCTCGTAACTCGGAACGCGGGGAATCCCGCCGGAAGTTTCGATTCCCGCTCGTAGGGCGGAAACGCCTTCTTAGGCTTCCCGCAAGGTTTACACACGTATTCATCAACGACGGGTTTCTTCTGGTACTTGTACATGTTTCCGGCGTTCGATTGGAACTCCACACACTCCCGACTCATATCCATCTGGAACTTCGTGATGATGACCTTCCCCATGCTGGAGAACCGCACAAAAAGGTCAACGTAACCCACAGGATCGCCCTCAGCATCCTTCAACTTGTAACGGTTCTTCATGCTTTTGGATGCCGTATCAGCAGCCTTTTTGACCATTGTTTCCATGACGGCATCGAAGATGAACTTCATGTTGACCTCAGTAGTGCCCACCGTTCGTGGGATAGGCTTGAACATCTTCAGCACCTCGACCTCCAGCTGGAACCCCTTCTCCTTGATCTCATCGATGGTCGCTGGGAAGAGTGGGAACATCGTCGAGTTGCCATTCTTCAACTGGCCACATCCGGCGCAACCACCCTGCTCGATGGTGCTGCTGAAGTCCTTCTCGCAGATGCGAAACGGACCAAAGTTGAGGAATCGGTACGAAAGGCATGTCTCGGTGTTGTTGAACGTGAAGTCGGTGAGCTCGATCACATCCAGAAAGACCTTCTGGATGACGACCTCGATCATGAAGATCTTCTCCTTGGTGCGGATCTCCTGCAGCTTCTCCACCCGGTCCGTACTCGACATCGTGCTGGTTCCAGTTTGCTGTTAGTGTTTGATGATGGGCATTGCGAACCTCATAATGTGCGATAATGACTGACACTGTGAGCGAGGTGTCAATATGTCAGGGCCTTGTTGTAGTCTGCAAGTCATGCATCTCAAAATTCCCCGTTTCGGAACCCCTTTCTAGATCGAGACTATGACCCAGGATGGGAACACTGTCAAACCGAGGTTGTTCCTCTTGGAGTTCCTTATCGATGAGTTGACCTTCCTTGATGGATCGGTACGGAACCCGACCAAGGAGCAGTTGGTCATCAGCTTCGAATTTCTGGACTATGAAGATGTTGAGCAAATCGAGAAGACCTCGAGCTTCATAGATCGGTTTAAAGGTGTTGAACATCCTCCAGATAGTGTCACTGTCAGTGGCGTGAGGTCATGTCTCTTTTCGATGGAGCATGGACCCGTTGATGATTCCAAATTCGTTATTTCTGTGAAACTCTTCAAGACTAATGAGTTGGATTCATTGTATGCTATTGGCACCATTCCGATTAGTCAAATGATCCGACTAGTCATCGAATTGTTGGACTGTGGGGAGAAGAATGCTTACTCCAGCTTTTTCTACAAGAGCTTCAAGCTGAAGGCTCCGTTTACGGGACAGACCATCGGGAATATTCGAGGATGCGTGCGGTTATCCTGTTTCGGGAACTCCTCATACATCTAGACTACCAAGGTTACCATCATTTGTCATCCGTGCGTCAAAATTTCAGCAATACATCCAACTCATACCTTCATCATGACTGATACTGAAGAGAGCATTGTTGATTCGTTGAGGGGATCTGATGTTAAGGAGGCATTGTCTGGATCCGCAAAGACTGGAGGATCCGGTGGTAGTTCAGGTGGAAGGTCAAGTACTGAAGAGAAATCATCAAAAAGTAGTGGGTCCAAAAAAGAGAGAACATCCAAGGAGGAAAAGAAAGATGTAAAGGAACCAGTGCAAGAAAAGATCTTCCTGTTAGAAATCATCTTGGACAAATTGACCTTGTCATATTGCACAGAATTTATGAATCGGTGCTATAAAGGTCCGAATGTCATCAGCTACTCCTTCCTTGGTCAAGGCCCTATTATCATTTGCGAGAACAGACCCATCATGAGAGAGTGCCAAGAGAAGAGGACAGGGGCATCTTGCTTGTTTGTTATGACCCGGCAGAAGATAGAAGAGGTTCGGAAAAAGTTCGAGGTAGACTTCCAAGTTCTAAGGAGCACACCACAAGAGGATATTGTCTTGGGTGACGCCTCATTGGACCTTACAAATGTCATGCGGTGTGTTTGTGCCCAAGATGATGCTGAAGAAATGCGAAGGGCTATCGAGTTGGAGGAAATGAAGGGGAAGCCTCCAACGATGCCCAAACCCGCAAAGAATTCCTTCTCGGAGATGCTAAGGGAAAAGGTGATACTAATGGCACCAGCTGATACAAATTGTGGTGAGGCTGCAATTTTGGATTGCTATGTCCGATTGACATGTTTTGGAACCCTGATGCAAACCCCCTGTCGATTGGTCCAACCCCAAATGGAAGACTTCCCTACATACGTTAACTGTTCCAGAAGTTGCACTCCACGACCTCCATCTTAGAAACATCTAATAAAAGACAAACAACAAAACCAAACGAAGACGGAATATAATTTATTTGAACATTTCTCCAGATCTTCTTAGATCCCTAAACACTCAGACTACTTCTTCTTCTTCTTCCCCTTGGGTTTAGCATTTTTCTTCTTAGCACCTTTACCAAGCTCACTTTTATTGGAATGCTTCGAAGCTTTAGCATTCTTAGGTTTACTCCTTTCATGGTACTTCCCAGCCTTCTTGTTAGCCCTGCAGGTTTCAGGACAAGCCTCGCAAGGTCTAAGGGTTTGAGGGCAATCAAACGCGCAGGTGTTATCCGTGTAGATTTCGGGACAGTTAGCAGCAGGTGACTCTTCAGCACACTCACACCTTTCTTTGTCGTTTCCGGCACAATCACAAATATTGGACTCCTTCAACGGAGCTGACTTGTTGTACTTATAGTGATAGAACCCTTCCTCTACAGCGTAGTTGATTTGTTGGTTCGGGTCCTTCTTGAATTTGTTGATGATCATCTCATTGAAGCAGGACACTCTGATATACGCGTACATGTGACCCACAAGTTCCCCACCATTAATATCCTTAACCTTAAAGCAATCCTTGATATTCTTATAATAGTAGGTCCTTCCTCCCTTTTCAATCATTGCCAGAAGATCTTTGAATAGGTTGATGATACGTATCATACACGTCCCTAAGTGGTACTGCTTCTTCTCAGTTTTCTTCATGATATCACAATAGATAACAGCTCGGTTCTTCACGCGGTCAGCTTCATCTGGAGTCAACCCGAACAGAATGGACTTGCCATTTTTAATGGAACCATTGCCAGTACAACCTTCAAGGTAGTGTTTCTGCACTGGCAGGAAGTCATCTTCGGTGATCTGGAGCGGTCCGATATCGAGGAAGCTGAACTCGATGATAGTTTTGCCTTCACCGAAGCAAATCAGTTGTTTCGCATTGCAGAAGTCCAAGCTGATATCATCGATGATGAACTCCAAGAGGAAAAGTTTCTGTTTCATTGGAGGTGGTAGTTGCACGGAATCTTCAGCATTGGTTGACGAGTCGGTGTTACCAGCAGGTTCGTTAGCTTCCGGTTGGCCTTCATTGGGGACCTGGTTGTCATCTTCGGCTACGGGTTCAGCTACCTCTTCTTCTTCCGCCATCTCAAGCGTTCAACATAGCACAGCAATTTTGGTTCAGTCCTAAACTTTGACATTTGACATATTTATGACAGACTGGTACGCAATTTTTATTACTAATGTGAGTGAATTACATGACAAATGAAGAGGTTCTAGTAGCATTGGGAACATGTGGTGTATGAGGTTG
This sequence comes from Aleochara sp. GC000083, assembly GCA_030264555.1. Classification (NCBI taxonomy): domain Eukaryota; kingdom Metazoa; phylum Arthropoda; class Insecta; order Coleoptera; family Staphylinidae; genus Aleochara; species Aleochara sp. GC000083. Next base: position 53,738 of record JARJDZ010001597.1, read on the forward strand.
CAGCCTTGGAGCATGGGGGACAAGGTCGACATGGGGCACATGGGGCACAAGGGGAACAAACGCAGGGTGCACATGGGTCACACGGGGTACAAGGTCTGCATGGTGTGCAGGGTCTACAAGGGTCGCAGGGTTTGCATGGGACACAAGGGCAAGGTCTTGGGGCTTTGTCCGGGATGACCACTGGTGCTTTCGGATGAAGCTTCCTTCTATTTTTGTTCTTCACGATCTCCTCAGAAGAACTACTCTCAGAACCACTCCCACGACCACCTTTACCACCCTTTCCCTTTTTACCACCTTTACCACCCTTACCTTTTCCTTTCTTTTTCCCGCCCTTTTTACCACCTTTACCGAAGAGATTCGCCCCAAGACATTCATAGTACAATGCAGCCAAACCTCCTTTGCCTCGTGGGACATTCGCGAATTCTCCAACTTCACAGATCCCATACAACTTCTCTCGACGTTCCTCTTCCTGGATCTGCTTCGTGAGCAACTCCCTTAGTTTATCAACCCCATAGTACTCAGCAAGGTAACCATCAGGAAAATCCTTGCAACTACACTGGGTGTCTCGGCATTGCCTACCTCGAGATTCCCTGGGCCATCCTGCAGGGGTCACGAACTTAAGCTCATAGGGTTTTGTAGGTTCGCACTTGTCAGCACTATAGTTGGGCATCGTAAGCCTCAGAATCAGCTCATCCTTTGAAGGTATCTTCTTAGGAATGCGTTTTTCTTTCTGTGGAGGTCTTGGGGTGATCTCTTTGGGGAATGCTATGGCAGGACTCAACCCGGGGCATGGTGAACATGGTTGGACCCCAGGTGGGGCCAAGGTTAGAGGGTTGGCTTGTACGTAGGCTGATGGTTGAAACTGTGCAGGGGGAAACCCACCAGGAGTAAACCCACTAGGGGGAACACACGGAGGTGTCTGGAAAACTTGCATGGGGCTTCCGGTTTGTTCTGGGGGACATGGCAGGATGGTTTTTGAAGGTGGGGCGTCCAACATCTGAAAGGCAGCAGCCTTCGCACTAATGGGACTCACGAAGTCGCCTTTCATCTTGTACGGGGAATGTTTCCGTTCAATGTTTTGACATGGGTCATGCGAAATGATCTTGTTGGTTTGACCTTCATCATCTAGTGGCTCCACTTTAGTGTCCACTTGGAGCATACCCCCATGGGGCAACGGAAGGCACTTACTCTTTCTGTGCTCATTCTCACAATGCTCTGCGGCTTCACGTCTGGTCTCGCTACTGAATTCGCCCATGTTCATCTCACAATGGGCAACGATGTATTTTCCGTAACAAGACATTCGGATGAAGCATGAAATCGAACCGACGCATTCAGCACACCAGTATAACTTTATAGTCTCTTTCTGGCACTTTACCCACGCCTTATCAGCCCCACTCATTGCACTTTCCATAAGGTCTTGGAAAAGTTCGCTGATACACACCTCGCCGCATGCGATATCAATCTTATTGGGAAGAACCCCAGGTGGTAGCTTCTGGTACACCTTCAAGTTGATGATGAATCGCCCTAAGGCTTCAACTCCTTGTTCGGTTGACATCGAGAACAGGCATGATTTACCGGTTCGACTCTTATGACCTTCGGTCGCATTACGGAGTTCTTCAGAGGTGATGACGATGGGTTTGTTGTCCAAAAATTGGAACACCACGTTGGTCTCACCTTCAAGTTTTTTGATTTTGGCGTTGCAAGAGTCGGTAAAGTAGATGTCATCAACGAGGAATTCCAAGAGAATTAGGTTTTCGGTTACGAATTTATTCATTTTGCCTGAGAATTTTGCAGCCGAGATGTCAACGAGTAATTTTTCCCTGACAGATAACCAACAATTCAAACAAAACGTGACTTTAAGGGTATTTATTCATTAGCAGGTGTACAACTTTTGGCTTTTGAGATTTAGTTCATTTCTTGGTCCTTCATTGTTGGTCTGAAAATACTATCAAAAAAATTGTCTTGTAATAAAAGAAGTTAAAGTTTCTTCACATCTTTCTTGCAATTATGAACAAAATCAACAAAAACAATGATGGTACCAGTAAACAATAATTACAAAATTGGAACACCGGGTTGGTTACTTCTTCTTGCCCTTCTTGCCACCTTTCTTACCATCCTTCTTACCCTTCTTGCCCTTTTTGCCCTTCTTCAACTCATCCTCATCTACAGGATCACATTGCATTTCGGTATCCATCTTCTTCAAAGGAGGCTTGTACTCCTTCCCTCGTGGGGTGCAAAGTTCAATCTCCATGTTGTTCTTCTTCGATGCAGTCTCGTTCTTCTTACCGATCCGCAACACAAACACCTCTTTGGTTGGATCCGCTAAGGGCGGAAGCTTCCCGCCAGGTTTGACATTATTATTCGGTGATAGGATACTAATATTGTTATCCGCCTGAGTGGTCCCACCAAGTTTGAACGTGAAGGGTGTGTTGTTATCGGGACAACACGACGGACAAACAGCGTTGTTATCTCCTGCGGGCGATGTTGTTGCCATCTCCTGGACGCCGCCCTGATTAATACAATAGCATGGTGAAGGTGTGGACACTTGATAAACGGCGGGTTTCGGCTTACCTCCTTGCTCGCAACAACACACCTCGTTGGTGACCTGCTCCACCTTCGCCTTATCCTTATGCACACGTATTATCAACGAATTACCACCCATCTCGGCCCCAAACTCTTGGTAGTCGCAATCTGGAGGTGGTGGCACGTCAGATTGCTGGGCCGCACCTGGTGCACACTCGATACACGGAGTGGACATCATCGAGTTGGTCATCGGTTGCATCTGCATACTCCCAGGTTGGTTCATCAAGCCGTTTGGAGGTCCCGCAGGGCTTTGACCACATTGGGGACAGGACATTGGAGGGCATTGACCACACATGGGGCAGTTTCCTTGTTGTTGGAAAGATGAAGGCATTGCTCCTTGAGAGGGATACATGTTTGGTTGAGGGTAGGGTAAAGGAAATGGTGCAGTCTGCTGGGGAAAAGGTTGTTGAGGTCCCTGAGGGGCACATGGTGGCTGGGGACCACACGGGGGAGGTGCACAAGGTGGTTGGGCACATGGTGGAGGTGCTGCAGGCTGCATGTATCCTCCAGGTGGACCAACTGGTTGAGGTGGTTGCATTTGTGGAGGACCCATTGGTTGGGCGCATGGTGCTGATGGTGCACAAGGTGGTGGTGGTCTGGGACACGTTTGCTTCTCTCCCATGCAGGGACGCTTTGGGTTCTCTTTCGGGACCCCACAAGGCATATCAAAGGCGTTTTTGGTTGAAAGACTCTCACGCATAATCTGCTGGTTCTTTTCCGGTTCCGCCTTGTTAGTTTTAGTCGTGAATAAGTAATGCCCCTCTTTGGCCTTGAACTCGACAGATTTATCCTGCAAATTCATCTGGAACTGCGTCACAATCAACTTCCCAAAGGTGGACATCCGAATGTAGACCCCAATGCGACCCACGAGTTCCCCACTTGCATTCTGGATCTTGAAACAATCCTTCAGCGTTTTAGCCACGGGAGTATCATCCTCGCTGACATTGAAGGCGCTGACCATTTCGTGGAACAAATTCAAGATGGAAATCAGCGATTCCCCAAGTACCATCTTCTCAGGGGTGACCCCTTTGGGCATCTTCCGAAAGACCTCGACGTAAATGTCGAACTGCTTCATGCATTCATCTGCCTGCGTTGGATTCAGCGCAAAAAGACACGATTTCCCATTCTTCATACTGCTACAACCACCGCAACTGTCCACATAGTTTCGGGACTTCGGGGCGAAGTCCTCCTCGCAGACGTAGAGTGGTGCATTATCTAAGAACTGAAAAGCAACGCACGTTTCTCCTTGCATGCATTTTAGACTCTGTTGGACGCTGTACTCGAAGCAAATGTTATCGACGAGGAACTCGATGAGGATCAGATTATCGGTAGCAAACTTCTCCATGGTTAAACCCTAGTGAGATGGTTCTTTGATTAATTCATTAAACTGAGAATTTTTATTCGAATAGTTAACGGAAGAAAATTATGATTCAAACACTGGAATTTGACTGTGTAGACGTTTTGAGAACGTCATTTTATTTCAAGGCGTACAGAGCCTACTTTGCAAATCTTGGCAAATGTTTTGACAAAGGTGGTGGGGGGAAATTCTCGTAGTAAAAGTTGCATGCCTCGGTCTTGAAAGTTTGGCCAAATCTGTAACAGTTACACCTGTAGTTTTTACAGAAATTTAATATTGTTGGTACTTCTGAAATTCCTCTCGTCGTTTGCATGGATCATCTTGGGTCTTTTCGAATAACTTCGGAGGTTTATGCCATAGATGCTTCATTGTCCCTTTTTGGGCCTCATCATCTACTTCTTCAACTACTTCTTCGACTTCTGTACAAACACATGGAGATTTTTGTTTTTCATTCTTCTTTTGGGCTTCACGTTCTTCCCTTGTAATTTTATTAAGGACCAATTGTTGTCTTCGAGCCTCCATGCAATCCAACTCATATTGATAAGACCTCGGAAAGATGGAATCTAAATAGCTAGATTATAACTGTAACTACATTATAGTCCATACTTTTGGGAGTAAATCTCGGATCGATTTCTTCCTTCCTCTTCGAATTCTGATGCATTTCGAACATGACCTGAGCATCTGACCCAGGTTTACCAATCCACCAAGCCTTAGAAGCCTGGGTCCATCGATCCAATATCACATCACTAACTTTTTTGATTTCGTACTCTCCGGATGTGTTCTTGATCGGATACGAATAATATCCAAGATTCGTTTGGGTACATCGAGGAAAGGCATCTGGAGTATGCAACTCATCCGAAATGATATTGAAACCAACAGCCCGAATTCGGTAGTCTTTCGGGTTGGGTTCTGGGAACATAAACATCTTGTAAATCGCAAAGAAATGTGTCAGAATTTATTTGTGTCATTCATTAGAAACATGTCATTCAAAAAATTTTGACTGCTTAATAGAAACCCAAAATTTAACGTGAACATTTTGCAACCATGGCCAAACAAATTCAGCCCCAACAGAACGAGCATATGATTTTGTTGGAGTTCTTTGTCGAAAGAGTCGTTTACAATGAAAATGTTGAACCGAGTGTTCAGAACGGACAACCTTTGATCGATTTCCAGTTCTTGGACAATGAACCCATTACTTTGGAACCCAGCACTAAAAAAAGTGCCCTTCCAACATGCCAGACTGGGATGATAAATATGGGTAAGACATGCCTCTTCACCCTTACCCCCGAGCAAACTCAGCAAGCAATTCAGGTCTTTGACCTTTACGTCCGGGTTCAGCAAATTAAAAAATGCGGTAGCCAAGAACCCATTCTCATTGGAGTTGCCCTGATCCCATTGGCAAATATGCTGAAGGATATAATCCGAGGGGCTGGGGATAAAAATGCTGACAGTGTCCCTGGGGCATGTAAAACCTTCAAGAATGCAGTACCTTTGACAAATCTTGAAACCAATTTGAACGTGGGTTACCTCTGTGTCTCTATAAGAATGTCCTGTTTCGGGAAATACATCCAAACCGACTTCAGAATGAACATGGACCATGAAGCCATCGATTACAAGGCAAATGAAGCCCATTACAGGCTTAAGTACAACAAAAAATTCGAACCATGTCCGCAGAGTTGTGGAAATACAACAAAATTACAATGTTCAGATCCACGAGCTTGTGGTTTGACAAATCCTCGAATTGAACCAACTCCAATGCCCGAATGGACTGATAAACCAACGACCAAAGAATCCGACCCGTCGACGAAGAAGAAAGGTTCTGCGAAAGCCTCCTCTAAGGGGTCTAAAGGTTCCAAGAAAGGAGGCAAGGGCAAAAAGGGCGGCGACAAAAAGGGTAAAGGTGGGAAGTCATCTCAGGCTCCTCCAGGTTCTTGTGCCCCAAATATACCATGTCCGGAAACCTGCCCAAATGTGCATCGTGCTAAATTAGCTGAAGAACATAAAACGCAACAAAAGGCTGAAGCTACAGGACCACCAATGCCATGCCCTCAAACTTGCTACGACAAAGAGAAACAAAGCAATGTCACATGGGGTGATTGCCCAATGACCTGTCCCAATATTCCCAGTTCTGAGATCCAACCACTAAATCAACAACAGGAGTGTCCTCAATGTTGTCCTATAAATGCGGAGTTGCAGCAGAAACCATGTGGGCCTCAAGGGCAAATCCCACCTTGTAGTTTACCGAATCAATGCCCTTTATCTTCATGTTGTCCTTTCATGAAAGCTCCTCCAGCGGGTAATCTACCAATTGGAGGTCATCCTCAAGGAATGGCCCCAATTACGATGCCTGTACCTACCGCACCAGTTCAATGCCCTCCAACTTGCCCAAGATTAAATCAAGGTCCTGGTCCGACCCAATCAATGATCCAAGGTCAATCACAATTGAATAATCAAATGGGCACTTGTGGGTGCATGGGTCAACAACCCGTCACGATGATGTATGGTAGCGAACCGAATTATCAACCCAACCCTCCGATGACCAACTTTGCCATGGACATGGGTCTCGGTGGATCTATCTGTTGTTGTATCCACGAGGAAGAGATCCCTGCAAGAATCCCATGCCCTGTGAACTATATGCCCCCACCAACGTTACAAGGGAAGTGTCCATTTCCATGCAACAATGGGACGTCATCGCAAAATGGGGCTTTGCCCTATGGACCACAGCAAAATTATCCCTATCCTGGTCCGCCAACTTTGGGTCATCCTCCAATGAGTTCTCCACTTGTACCTTCAATGCCAATGGGTTCGCCTACATCAGCACCTTTGGGGATACCCATGGGTTCATTTATGGGGTCACGAAATGGGGCACCTTGCTTACGTCCCAAGCCGCCGCAAATTGTGGAAATGAGACCTGGAATGGATGAGAATACCCCGTTCAGGTTCAAAGTGGGTGCAGGAAGTATAGATAACAATCAGTTGTGTGTTAGTCCACCCACATTTACCACAAGTGATGGTACAAACTACACAGAACTTTCGGATCCCAATAAGCAGGTATTTGTCCTGCGTATTGGGAAGAAGTTCCAAGGAACGATTGGAGGTCGCAATAATGTTGATTTGCATTTGAAGACTCCTCCAGCTCCAGATCCCATAATTGAGGTCACAGAGGATTCGCAACAGTACAGCGATAAAGATTTTGCTGCTGGTGCTAAATATTTGTTGGGTGGTCCTCCAGCTCCCAAGAGTAAAGCGGGTAGTGAGAAGGGTGAGAAGAAGGGCAAAGGTGGTAAAAAGGGCAAAGGTAAAGGGGGAAAGGCTGGAAAAGGTGGTAAGGGCAAGAAAAAAGGTGGTAAAAGTGATGGTAGTGGGGATGATAAAACTGATAAGACTGCAGCGAATAAGTTTAATGATCTCAGTATGGGGGCGGTTTGTGGTCCTTGTGCATCTCCTTGCGTACCGATTCCAACCACCGTCTACAATTGTCGCTAATTCATGGTTTTGTGAATAAATGTTTAACAAGTCTTTGTTCATTGTTTTTGCGCTCGCGCTCTTTAGGCGCTCTGTGCAAAAAAATTCTGAGAAGCGAATCGAACTAGCTAGGATGTAAACCTCTTTCTGGTGAAGTTAGTTCGAGCTGACCAAGAGAGATCAAGATGTCATCAGTCGCATTAAGGGTTACATTTAATTAAATAAGCGAAAAAAGCGTAAATTTTTAATTTTTGGTACACCATTTTTCAACTTCGGGTATTTCTGAATTCCGTACAGATTCGGGACTATAACCAATGTTATTTTTTCGCCAAAATATGGTAAATACCCTTTGAATCATCAAAATCGGTCCATTAGTTTCAGAGATATGAAAAAATTTGAAAACTCGAGCGATTTTAAGAATTTCCTATCGTTTTTATCGCTACAAACTTTTTTTTCCATTTTTTTCTTCGAACGCGATTTCTGTTCTCCCAAAAGCCAAAAGGGCATGAACCCATACATTTTTGGAAAGTGCTCATCAAGACCTACAATTTGGCCCTAACTTTAGTTTAATTGATTTAATCGTTTAAAAGTTATACGCAGTTAAAGACGCGAGAAAAAGCGAAAATTTTGCATTTTTAGGACCCCATTTTTCAAGTTCGGGTATTTCTGAACCCCGTACAGATTCGGGACCATGACCAATGTTATTTTTTCGTCAAAATACTATAAATGCCCTTTGAATCATCCAAATCGGTCCATTAGTTTCAGAGATATGAAAAAATTTGAAAACTCGAGCGATTTTAAGAATTTCCTATCGTTTTTATCGCTACAAACTTNTATTATTTTGTCTTTGTTACTTTTAATTTATTGATGTTACGTTTGATTAAGATAATTGTTCAAATAATAGAAGTTTTGTTGGAATTTGATTTGAAGTTATGAGGGCACCATATTTCAAAGACCAGTGGCTCATTGTTGATTGTTATAAATGCCGCTCGCGTTTCTTAATTCTCCACCAAGAAGCGTGGAATATCAGCCCACGAAGAGATATTAGATAAGAATTTATGCGTTTTTTATTGGGTTTCCTATGATAAATTCGTGTATTGTGGGCTGGGCTCTCCTCATATCTATGATAATAATGCAAGACCACGAGTTCAGAATCACTTAGTGCGCATTTGTACTATCGTGGCCGTAACGATTCGAACGGTTTATTAATTTTTAATTGACGGTTACGTCTCTACCGCGCCAGAATGATGAGCGCTGCAATTACACGCGCACCGTGCAATTAAGTATTGTACGAGTTCTTGCAGAAAGTTTGTGGATTCGCACTTCTTGAACATGATGCCATCGCATGATTGATGCCCAACAGGTCAACCGTGGCGCTCCGAAATGCAAATTAAATTACCGTAGAAGCGATCTGGAATCATTTTCAGAGGTAATAAAATCATGAAGAGGCACGAAAATATAAGAAGAAGTCATAAGATGAAATTTGTGTCAGGAAAAGTGTTGGAATTCATTGGGAAGTATTAAAATTAAGCCATTAATTAACATAATTATACGAGTCCGTATTCTTGTTCGGGTTGAGTTGCTTGGACACGAGCGTCAAATTAACATTTTTTCTGGGTCTTTTGAGATTTGAGTTTCAAGTTTTCGTGTCGGACTTGGAAGTTCATTGCGGGGGATGAAAATAATTTGATTCGGTCCAAACGAGCAGGTAGTAAAATCGAATAAAACGAAGGCGATCTAAAGATCCGTAAAAGGTCTCAGCAGTCAAAAAAAAATTAAGTCTTGTTTTTCACACCTTGAATCTTCGGCCCAATTTTTTTCCATCCAACAAATCTTCTACGGTTTTCGGTATGTTGAACACACTTGACATGGCAGATACGAAAATGGTAGATTTCCTTTCCTAATCACGTTTAGATTTCCTTCGTATTTTTTGTCTGGACATGGAATTTCGTATAAAACATGCGTTCGTTGATGGGGGTGGACTAATTCGGTTTTTTCGGCCACGACCATGGAGGACTGAAGATGTTTTCAATGCGTGAATGGTTGGGGTTGTATCACAACAATATTAGAGTCTAGAATCGACAAAAGGGTCAGGACGATTAAAATAACATGGGGCTCTTGGTAGTGCGTTCGTTGATGACGTTTCCATATTGTATCATCGGAACATCCCTCGCAATTTAATTCGTTTCGGGCCTACAGGCGATCTCTGCTGGCCCGGAAGAGAAGAGAGGAGAGCATCATCAGCAACAACTGGCGAAACGTGCGCACATTTTCTATCCGAAGCAACAGCCACCACAATATTTATGCGCCATATGCGTACATCTTTAATTAATGCCAATGCGTTACACGCAGCGCAATAAGCAAATACTCGTCAGCTCTTATTGCTGGCGAAATTCGTGCAGAATAAGGGACGCGTTTATTGTTGCGCCTCGTTCGGGATTTGTTAATGAAAAGCGTAATTGTGGGCTGCATTTTTTTTCTGGGTTAGGGATTAGTGTCATCCGCAGACATCAACATTAGGGAACATAAATTATTTATCAATTGATTAGGGGATAAACTGGGAGGAATTTAATGGAATTACACATTGAAGTATATTCAATTTGTTGAATTTTTTTGTGCGGAATTTTTTCTATAATTAAATGAATGTAATTGAATCATGTAAGAAGAAGTATTCGTTGTGGTAATGAGACTTCAATTAGTGCGATGCCACACGCACATGCATTCATTCATTTCGTTTGAAATGTGCGTACAAATAAGATCGGACGGATTCTCTTCTATTTCTTGGATACATTTCTGGATGTGCGCGTATTCATGCACTGATGTGTCTATAATTATGCGGAAAATTTATGAACCGTTCGCGTGAAGCAAAATGACATGCTGTAATGCCATCACCATCACTGGACTCGTGAAATTAATTAACATGAAACGTATCCAAGTCCACAATGTTCTATTTATGTTTTCACGATTTTAATGATGAATTTCAAAACAAAAACATGTTGCCCCAAGTAGATTTCATTTTTTCAAAAAAAGTTCTTGTAGCCAATATATTTTCCTGAAATTCAAAATACAATTGATTCCAAACTTGATATCAAACGCAATTACGGAAGAGATAACAATAAATCTTTTCCATCTGTTCATTTCATGTCGAGAAGAGTGAAATGATGCAAATCGAATGTTTACACCTTGCAGTCATCGTTAGATTGCAAATAATTACACACATCTAATCCGGCAAATATTCAGCCCACTAACAACTGACATCGGTATAAACATTTATGCAACAAATTAGTTCGCGCTTGTTATCGTCTCGTGCAGTTTACTTCATTCGTCGAGAAGTCGTCTCCTTGTTAGACGATTCTTTCTCCTCGTTCTGTTAGTTAGCTAGCTGGTCGAGTTGACGGCGGAAAAGCTTCGCGAACGAACACCGTTGCGGTCGCATTATTATATTTCCTCTATTCCTTCCACTCGTCGTTTCTTACCGGATCAAGCCAACCTCCATGCGATTTCATTTCGCAGCCAGCGTCGACCAGCATTGCATGAAACTACCCGCGACGTACACAGACAGACAGTGCACCATTTGTTGGCGATTTTTTCGCAATGGCGCGGCGTTTTTTTCTACGGCCTGCTGTTGAATGCACGCGTAATGATGCTGAACGTCGCGAAAAACTATCAATGGTCGTCATTGCAGTCGCGGCAATATTTCGCGTCCAATCAGCGAAAATATCATCCACCAGGCGAGGTTGCAATTGCGTTCGCGAATAATGAAACGCATGCATGGACGATTGCGTCCATTAGGCTCGGCGACAAGTTATTAGTGGCATGTGTGGATGTGTGTTCGGGTGTTAAATCTGCAGGGAATTATTTTATCTTCGGACGTTTCATTTCCATAATCGCGGATTAATAATTTTCATAATTCCACCCTATGTACTCGCTTCCAGTTGATTTGCATTTTCTGCATGATAATGATGAGAAATCGTCTTTTCATCTTAATTTCAAGTTCTGTAAATTGGGTTTTTATTCCGATTGGATTAACGTTTTGATCAATTGATGACAGACGAGTCAAATCAATTCTTCAATAAAAAATGCATAATTTATTTTTTTGGTTACAATTACATATTTATTACTCATGGATATAAACTTTATCAACTTTATGAAAATCTTTAACGCCCTTGGTCTATAAAATCAAACACTATTGTTAGATACATTAATTTTAAATTAAATTTTTAATGAATTTTTAATATCGACAAAACAATAGAATTTGTTGGAATTGTAAACGAGAGAATAATTACCGAATAAGCGACTTCCTGGTATTGTAACGAAGTTAAACAGTTAAATTTCTAATAGCAAACAATTGCTTTTATATTACGGCAATTGCAGCACGAACGATTGAATACATTATCAATGTATTTCCTTTGTAAATTGCTCCAGTTCTAATCTCAATTGCCTCCGTTTTAGATTTAAATATTTAATAAAAAGTTCGAAATGCACGCCTAGAATCCACGAACTTATCGAGCTACTTATCTTTATTTATTGAAGAAATATTTATAAGAAGAAACAAATCGGAATTAAAATTTTCAGATTTCCATTTTATGTGTGATTTTATAATCATTATTTGCAACTTCAACCAAGCTATTTATAAAAATTTGAAATCAAAATTGAAACAAATTTTTTCCTTTATAAATGTGTAACAAATGGAAAGTTGAAATTTAATGAAATGGTGCGCATTCAAAGACGTAGAATTTTCTTAATGAACGCTCCGGATTCGTCGGAGTGCTTCTGACGCTGCTGCCGGAATAAAAAATGCAGGTTTTATCTATTTTATGGAGGCACGGAAATCCACTCTTATCGCGCCTTATTTAATTAAGTTTCTAAGGTAACGAATGCAGATTAATAACTCGACTCAACTGCGAGGACATTTCAAGATAGCTCTCTTGGTCTGGTCGCATAAAAGAATGAATAACTTCTTGGAGTGCTCGCGTCCAAGAAGTTGTGTGCATAATGCATTTATTTACTCATTCAACGCGAGACGCTCATTTGATCGAGCGCCTTATTAAACAACATTGTTTAGCATCAAGCTTTCTCATTCATCTCGAAATATTTTCCCTTCGAGATAACACTCTGCGCACGCATTAATCATCGAGTGTACAGTTATAGTTCACATTTTGTAAAAATGTAAATGTTTAGTTAATAAATAACTTGGCGATTGGCGACAATGCGCACTTTATTTCAATCGACGATGCGGAATGCAATACGTGCAAAATGCAATCGGGTTCTTCTTTTTTTTTCGAAGAGCGCGGATGCAACAGAAGCAATTCATAATAGTTCCTACTCGAGGAGATTATTTATTGCGAGAGTTTTAAATTAACTATAAAAAGGAGTTATTGCTCGCGCAGGCCCCGAATGGCCGATAAATACACTGCCACAATGAATGCTCGCTCATTATTATTTTACGGTATTTTTGGTATGGAGATTATGCGCGCGTTCATGTTTTTTGTTTCGCGACGAATGCATCGGTGCCGCATTGAAATCGAAATTAAGAAATTTGCACACGGCAATATCTATGCTGTGGTGCATTCCGTTTAACTGATTGGCGGCGGTTGCGATTCGAATCAGCGCTAATTTTATGACCGATCGCGCCATGTGCATGAATCGCATTTGGTTTTCATTGCAATTTTGACATTTGCTCCCTCGTATACCATATAATATAAACTCAAACTTGTTGTCCGTTAACTAACTGCTTCAAGAAAATATTTGCACTGAAGAAGTTCATATCATTTTCCATGTAACTTCAATGTTCTAGAACTTTTTATTAGTTTTATACGACTTTTTTCTTCTTCAATATTTTTCTAATTTGAACTTGAACTTTTTCTCGGAATAATCGAAACAAAGACGAATTACTCTCATCATCTATCTGTAGATTCAGTTCTCCATGAAGAGATTGCTATGGATATCATCAACCAAATAATGGGGGAATGGAATGAAAGCAGAAAGTCAAAGACATGTAGAGAGTAAGGAACGTGCGCAGTCTAGAGAAAAATTGCCTATTGAATCGGGGAACGCTTGACTAACGATTGAAATGATGATAAACTCGCCCTCGTTCCGAACCGAACCGTTCCTTGTTTCTGTTGTTAGATAGCGATGCAATCTTTGATATCAAAACGAATGAACGCGATTCGATTGTATTGTCTTTTATTGCCATTACAAAGGCCACCAAGTTAAATCTTCTTGATTGCCATAAGCATTTTATTATGTACCAACTCCTTGGAAAACTTGCGAAAAATCATTTCGTTCCATATCTCTTGATATCATGAATTCAGAATTTTATCGCATTACACACTGACAAGTTTAATTCAATGCAATTTCCGGTTGATTGTCCCTTGGTAATCACAATTCACATTTTGCACTCTTTCGTTTTGTCTTCACGTTTACAAGTTGATGCTGATGATATGCACATTCAGCTGCAAGATTATGAATGGATTGTTAGCTTGAAGAACATGAAGACGGTTTTGTTCGCCAAGGTTTCACTGCTCGCCGAATGTGTAACTCTTGTAATGTGCGCCAAAGACAATGCAGCGACGCGGTGTAATTGAAAGCAGTGAGTTCGAGCACATAAAAGCGCCATTTATGGTCAGTAGGAGTTATAAGCTCGGTAATTTGTCCGTCTGTAGCATCATTTGACATGTTATAAAATACGCCCACAAGACGACGACCAGTGCACATGCATTCAAATTTGAATAAATGCATTTACTGATCTGTAAATGTGATCTCAGTCTGCAAATAATACAAATTGGAAATTTAAACTTTCTCGAAAATATACAACGTTTACTTCACAATTTAAAAAAAAATGGAATCATGTATACATGAAGAGTTATTCAACAATTTGTACGATTCATGCAAGGCAAGAAATAACTAATATGCCAACATTAATTTACCGTCATGTCTTTCATGCACCAGGTGTAACAAGCACCAAAGATTTTTGCCTCCACAACATTAACACTTGAGCATAATTTACATTACAATTTCGATTACAAATCTATTGGAAACGCATCGCTGAATGAAACAGCAGAGAGAGTGGTGTTTTTGTTTGGTTTGGATAAACCTAATGCATAAATAAAAGTGCTGCCCCCACACACATTTGTGGCGTAAAAGCAATTACATTGTTAATTTACGATTATCTCTCGCTTGTCAATGCGGTTATTAAAAACACGGCAGGTATGGCCCATGTGGATGACGAGGTCTTCTTCTTCAAGACGATGTGTTAACAGAATATTTTCCAATTTATGCCGCATCGTGATGATTATTATTAATATAATCAGAATGGAGAACATCAAATGCTCTCTGCGCACATTCACGATTCGCCTCGGCTGTTAATGTTTTGTTGTTCGCGCTGTTGTGTCGACGTTGTTGTTATTGCTATTTGCTCGGGTGTGATTACCGAAGGAAAGCAGAGGCATCGACTAATGCCCATGCAGACAATGATTACGTTAAGATGCGATCAGACAGACGATGTTGCAGAGGCGTGCGCGCATGCAGCCAGGGAGCTTTATTTACACATACGGATTCAGCAAAGGTTAATTAACCGGATTGATTAAATGTGCGCGTTCTATGGCATTAATATCATTAAAATGGCATTAACGCGTAATGCGTTTGCCTTAATTACAAGCGATTATTATTATTATGCTCTTGGTGTGTTATTAATTCGTCAAAAATGACGTTTTGAGGTCTCTCTGTTCATCAACTTCATTGAAGGTTTTATTGTAAAAGGACAACCATTTTTTTCGTATCGTACTTATAAAAAGTATTTACAAGTATTCTATTTTTGTTAACAACAAAACTTCTGCTATATGAAGAAATCGATGTAATATCCATATTTATCTTTTGCCTGGCGGAAAAACCTGGCGAACCTTTGAAAGTTGACATATTAGGTATTGGAAAAGTTCTATCTTGCTGCACATTCACTTCATGCATGTTTGCATATTTCTGATACACCAGCATGGAGCTTGTTTCCTTAAATATTTGTTGTGCCAAAATGGATGATATGCGTAAAACATTGCGTCGGGAAAATCGCATATAGGGAATAGGATAGTCGAAAGGATAGGATGGGAAGAAAAGGTTTTTAATATCGAAATTTTCTGGGATACGCACAATATGCAAATACAAATAAGGACAACCCGTCAGTTTGATTTTTAATATCAAATGCTAATCTACTATCCTTCCTGCATTCTCCGCCTGGTCGGTCTACAGTTACAGACTTCTGCAATTTGTGCGAAAGATAAAAGCTATTGCATTAACGTTCCGAACGTGTAAGAAACATTAGACGTGCACCTAATTCGCATTTAAAACGCGGATATGAAGGCAGACAATTTTCCAGCTTCCCCGACACCATCGTAATCTTGTACATGGCTCAGGAGGACTTCTGTCGATGGGTAGCGCTGGAAAGAAGCATGGTCGATGGAGGAAGATGCCGACCGAATGATTTATTTCTGCGACATCGTCGACTCCCATTCATTTCCCGCTTAGTGCGTCGATTTGTTACTCTTATTTTCCACTTGTCTTCTGCTAATAACTCGTCCTCCACTTCTTCTACCTTTGTCTTCTCCGCCTCGTTTTTTCCCGAATAGGATAATTCGCAGCGTTTTTTAACGAATCCCTTGTATGCTGCGCTCGATGATTTCGATCTGTCGTAAAATCAAAACGATGATTCGTAATGTTTTTCGACCGGGGGTTAAATGAACCGCTGGTAATGTTGATGAATTCGAGAAATATTCGCTGGCTGGGGCCGCATGCGGCGAGCCATTCCATTCAAACGAACGCAGTCCAGCAATAATATGCGCATTGCATCCGTAACTTATTTGTTGTAATAAACATAAATGTCAAATAAAGATTTTACGGCGCGCTGATAATCAGGAAGTTGGATTTACTGCGCGCTGTATGCGCACGCTTGCAAATAAATGGTAACCCATCTAAATGCAAAACTCTCTCTTCGTGTTGAACGATCAACAATGTATATCATTTTCGATTTGTTGGTACTTCTAACTCATTCGATACTCGTTAGTGATCATCTTCATTGGAAAAAACATGATGTTTCATCTAAGGACTTTTGTGGAAATTCGCAAGTAATGCATTTTGAATTTGTCTGACTGATCCTAATCATCAAAAATTGCAGACAAAAAAATTAAGTACAAAAAACTCGTTTTCCTCCTCATCTTGTAATCTTCCAGTTATTCCATTTGCTTCCCCGTTCTTTACACTGATCTTCCGCCATCCCTCAACCTGCTAGGGTCTTCAGGTTAGGTGAGGTTACGTTCCCCTCAGAATGGATGGGATAGACGATAAAAAATAACAGTAAGCGTAGCATGCAGACGCAGAAATCACGGTATCGCGTTGATAGATAGGGCTGGAGATACGCCATGCTGAAGAACTTGTTGGAGGATGGAAGAAGACAGGGAAGGCAAGGTTGATTTGACCCCACAGGGGTTAATTAGGATCACCCCAGGGGGGAAGACGCGCAAGAAAAACGCATCGCATACAACGATTACCAACACGGCTTCAGACAGCCGAAGACCAAACAAAGAGCCCAGAGAGTACAACTCGAATTACTCGTTTTGATATCCCACTATAGAAATGTTTCTTGCATCTGGCACGTTGCAATTATCATGATTTCGTGAAAAGTTAGAATTCAATTCGGCGAAAAACTAAACGAATTTCTTCCTAATAAAGTCATCCGGAAATTACTCAATTGTCTAGAAACGATCGGAATTATGTATCTCCAAAGGGTCATCTTTGGAATATTGTTGTTCAGAGACGAGTAGTAACTTTGATTAGGAAACGTGAATGCGCATCGTTGAGAGAGAGGCCGGGTTTGCTTTATATGGTGATGGCATTTTACTGCTTTTGATGTAAACTTGCAAGTTGCAACAGCTAAGAGCCAACCAGAGGCGGCGGTTGAGCACAAGAAGTGCTGCGTTTAATGTGTCCTCACGCTATTTAAGACTTCGTCGTTCGATCAAATGGAAATGTCTACTGTTGTACAGCTGCTGATTTACAAATTGAATTTATCTAAAATTGAGATTTTTTTCATGTCTCTACACCTCATGGAAATTTATAGATTGTCATTTTATAATTTCGTTTTAAAAAATCAAACGAGAAATTAAATATTCATAATAGCATAATTAGCAATTTGATCACGATGCGTGCAAACACGACGAGAGCAATTCATTTCCATTTCACCCTTTATTATAATAATTCAGCGCTGCACGAGTGTAACGAACGTTGACAATGTTGATAAATTATGAGTGATTACACATAAATTACATTAGTAATTGTGGTCGAACACCAGCGCGCTCGTTGAACGCCAATGTCCATGCCATTAACGTAATGCAAATAATAATTATTTCACAACATAATCTAAACTTTTCTCCCTTCGCGAACCAGCAGCGTACACGTTTGCTTCCACAATGAGCACGAACACGCATTGTACATGTTGCTTGCGACCATTTACGACAACTTGCCAAGAGAGTTGCATGCCACGAATTAAAAATACATTTTAATCAATTACTATAACGCTGAATGACTCCGAAAGAGAGAGGAGGAGAAAAGAGATTAGAGAAAGAGACGTGTGCCCGAGAAACATGCAGCTACTGTACAATGTAGCAACAAATTCAATGGACATACAACAATAAATAATTGTATTTTACTCGATTAATTATTATCATTCATTGGCAAATGTTGCGCTTTCAGAGTTACGATAATATGCAAAATACATGTTCTAAATGTATGTTTTGATAGTTTGTATAATTTCATGCATATTATTTTGGATAATGTACAAGAGCATTCAAAAATATTCAAATAGATGTATAGATAATAGTAGTTTATTTCGACCGGTTCTAAAACAGTCTAAATTTGACGATTCTAGCGAAGGATTACGTGGCATTCGGTGCATAGTTAGAATCGGCTGATTCTCGCTAAGAGTTTGACGGGTCGTGATTAGAACCGGTTGAATTTAACTAATAATTGGAATGAGTTTTATCTTCCAATTGGCATATCTGCAAACAATTCGCGATAAACAAAATATCGAACATGCGCCACATATTATCCGGACGACCATTCTAGTTCGTTAGACACAATTAAAAATACAATCGGGGTTAATTAATGCATGCATTTCTACTTAAATTATGCGTGCATGCACATTGCACACGCTCGATTCTCTGGTTAATGCCGCACGAATAGAGAGGCATAAGCCGATAGATGGATGGATGGATTCCATGGATTGATGCATGAATTCCCTGCGCGTCCTCATCATAATAGATATTTCCTATCCCAACTAGATATGTGCGCATCATGAGTAGTGCAATAAATCAATTACGAGCGAAGTAAAATGAAATACTTGCGAGAGCAACAGGGTGAATTAATCATGTCCCCAACCGACGACGTACACACCTCTACATTGACAATTCGAATGAATGTATAAATTAATAATTTAACTCAATTACATAATTAATCTACCAGCCTGGATGTCATTTTGACGTTGTTTCAATGCTGTAATTCAATTGAGGTGATCAATCCTGCAAGGACCACCCAGTATATTTCGAGTCCTCCTGATTCGTGTCGTTGTTTTTGTTGTTTTGTTTGTTTATTAATTAATGATGCCCCGCTCTCATTGAATGAATAATTAAAAAACTATAATAATTTAGTCCGGCTAATAGAAATGATAAATGTCGTCCTTCTATTTCATCTTCTTCTCGTCCTGTTTCACTTGTGGCTCGGATGGTGGGCGTTGAAATTTATGCCGTAAGAACGCGAAGGAAAACGAAGAAGTGCAAGAAAGATTTATTGTTGTTGGTGGTGAGTCCATTCGATATTTATGCCGTTGATGAAAAGCAACAATCATTGCAATTTGTTGCTGCTGCCATTCGTATCGATTGCTATTGAATTACACGTTCATTGTTTTTACCCTTTTGATTTTGATTTTTATTGCCAATGCACAATGAAATCATTTCTTCTCATTGCCTTGAAGCATTTTGCAAGTTTTTGTTGTTGATTTTTCGATTGCCTTGATTGCCACATGCAAATTTGATCGCTTATTGAATTACGCATTTTTCCGGATTGCAAATTACCCATTGAGTGATACAATTACCAATTGTAATCGGCAGCGCCGGACGGGAAAAAACAAAATCGCAGTTAATAACATTTCATTGGCTGTGCGCGACGTGGTCGTTTCGCGAATATTTTGCGCAAATTGTTTGCTCACCCGATGCAATTGAAAGCTCGCACAACTGTTTCACATTTATCGATGCATGTAGTACACACGTTGCTCGCTCGAAAGATACATTATATTTCTTGGGACCACACACGTTCGTGGTGCAATAGAAAACGAGCAAGCACACACTCGATGGCCGTTCTTCGTTTGGTGCCTGTATTTATGTGTTTATGCATGCTCGTGTGCTCATACTCGTGTTTAATATCATTCATGTTCAAAATCTCTACTTTATTTCATTTCATTCTAAAGTTCAAACCCTTAAATTGAAAATTTGATGAAGCAACTAGCTAAAAATCAGTTTTTGATCATTTGTTGCAAAATTTTGGCTTGACGTTGGTGAATTGAAGTATATGTGCTTTAAAGTCAAATTGTTATGTGTAGAATTCATTGGAAATTAGTATATTACAAGACATGATGATGGCAAATGGAACAAGATAGGCGGGGACAAAAAATAATTATTTCTTATAATTTACATGCAAATGCTGGAATTGGTAACGAGTGGAGCTCGTAGTTATTAAATGATTTCTGATTCATTGATAAGCCTCAATGAGTTTTTCAATGCTTTGTTTTCAATTTAACATATTGCAAAACCAATTACACTCATAATCGATTAAATTACCTGATAAGGATTAATAATTTCCATTCAACTTCATAATTACTCATTGACCTCTTTAAATGTACATTTTTATAAAAGTTTTCTTGAACAATTCACACCTCTTTCCAATCACTTTTCATATTTATCTCGATTGAATGTGAATTTGAATCGGATTGAATTGGGATTTGGATGAAGAAACAAATACGAAATGAAACCAACATTGCTGCGCAAAAGTACCACATCTTCGAAGATATCTTCCCAGTAGTCATCTTCAATATTCGTTATCTATCCTCCCCATTGTGGTTTGCTCCAGCTCTTTTGGTGGTGAAACTCCACATTCTGATGTTGGCGACAATTTCAACTTTCCAACGCGCGTTATTTCCACTCGGGCCAATAAACCCTTGAATTTATTCCAAGATTAAGTCATTTTCGAACACAATAGTGTGTGGCGCCACGGCGGGACCATGACCATCCTCCGCATCCCGAAGACTCGCCGAGGAAGATGAGTGCATTTGCCTGTTCGGCTTAATGCACTCGCGGAAAGAGGAGGAAGGATTTTTGTATCGGAGCCAACGCGAATGCATCCACAAGTTTTACAAGATGTTGGTGGTGAAGTACCACTCGCTGCTATTTGCCCATTCTTCGAGAGCGCCATTGTTGTTATTCTTTAGTGTTTTTGTTTTTCGGTCGTTAGTTCAAGCCTCGTGGCGTATTATGATTGCGTCGTGTTGGTGTAATTTACGATTGGTAGTTTCGAATTACACTCTATTATATAATGTTGCTTGGGTGTATTGACTTTCATCTCAATCGCAAGCCCCCCAATCGGGCTCCAAAGCGATGGACTGCGAGAGAGGTTAGAGAGCTGTAAAATTATTTCATAAAACATTGTAATTATATGCAGATTTGGTCGTAATGTGGTGGGCCGACTTTGCCAACAAACAGTCCGGATGGATTTTTATGTGTTTTTTGGTCATTTTAATGCGATAGGATTATCTAAATATTTATTTTACTAGTCTGCATTTCTCTGGTGTCTTCATGTTCATCTTTAAAGTCTCTTGAAAGTTCCTTGCCAACTGACTCAACTTTGTACTAAAACTTGGGATAACTAGATTGTCAATTTAATCTCCACTTCAAAAAAATCCTTCAGCAAGAATCCAAAATGAAATTTTCTTGTATTTTTTCGCTAGTGGATAATTGCAATATGAATGTTATTGATTCAAATTGCATATCTGGAGGGATCATCATGAAACATCCTGTAAGATGATCCACATCAACTCCGGATGAGAATCTGCACACAGTCTGGAGGTTGTTGGGATATGCACAAATGGGGCTGACAGTGCCCGAGGCGAGATGTGGCAGAAAACCACCCGACTCTCTCTCATTACAATCCTGTCGTGTGCGACGCTATCCAGGCTTCGTTCCCGTGTGTTGTTGGTTGTGTATCCCTCCAGGATACATGGCGGTTCAAACATCCCCCGCCCCCGACTCCTGGTACTCCTGTCGCTGACATCACATTATAATAACCAACCCTCTTCGGCATCATTTCACATTATTTAAGAAAAATGATTTCTTTTTTTTTCTTACTCCCCCTCCGGTTTTTCGCCCACACAGGTCGGACAGGAATTTTCCTAATTTAACAAGCGCCAATTATTCCGACATTGCAGCACATATTTTATTTTGTTTTTGTCGTTTTCTGCGCTTTTGGTATTCTGTGAAGCAATGACCTCCATGTGTGTGGTTGAATTCAATTGTTTCAGTCGACCTCTCGAGGGAGTAAAAGAGATGGGATTGGTAGAAAATGAGGAAGGAGCGATGGATGCCGCTTGTTATTTATGATATGTACGTTCTGCTCGTAAAACACAATGATATCGATGAATTTCATAACGTGTGATCTATTAATATTTCATGTTTGGGCCTCTGTTCTTCTTGTTATTGCTTGTTGTGATCCTGGATGCTACAGGGAGTTCTCAAAATTTCTGATAAGCGAATGGAATTCTGTGGAAATTTAATGCACTTGTTTTCTTTTAGTTGGTTTACGATTTGGATATGGTTTGGGTGTTGGTTGGATGGGTCCAGATGATAAGGAAACATGTGTTGGAGGGACCAACTCGAGTTGGGGATAAATGGGAGCAAATAAAACAGGAAAAAAACTAATCGTAACAATCAGTCGGTGTTGATGTTTCGTTGGCATCATAGATTTATTAGTCTGTGGGGATGTTGCATGCTTCGTATGGGTCCGAGTCTGGGTCTAGCTTTTGATTGCTTGGTACACATTCAGATCTAATTACAGAGATGGATTTGAAGAAACTGAGTTAAAATTTTACTACTCCTTCTTGTTGTACCATCCTTTAAGAATCTTATAGTATTTGCAATGAAGAAAACCCAAAACCAAGGATTCGGTGGTAAATGTGACTAGTAAAAAGTAAATCCGTCCCTGTTGAATGGCGGCGGCATATGCGTACATACCAATCACCACATTGTGGATGAATCTTCCGACTGAAACGTCGGCAATTTCATACACGTAGGTGTAAACTTGTTGATTGATTAAAAAGCCCTTCCGCCCCCGCAAGTCCCGGCCTCCAATTCCGGAAAACCGTACCGACAAGGATTTATTGTCGGCAGCGGTGGCGGTTTGGGTACCACATGTATCCGAAATATGATGAGCGACAAGAGACAATAAGGGCTCGTCACTCATCATCGACATCGACACACAAACATGGCGGCGATGACAGCGCTGCAGCGGGGGTTGGCAATTAAAAACTAATTATTACGTGTGATTGTTTGTTGCAGCCTGCGAATGCAATCAGCACGCCAGACGGTGCAAATTCGACATGAACCTGTACAAGGCGTCCGGCCGGGTCTCCGGGGGCGTCTGCATCAAGTGCCGCCATTACACAACGGGGCGGCATTGCCACTACTGCAAGGAGGGCTACTATCGCGACGAGAACAAGGCCATCACGCATCGACGTGCCTGCAAACGTAAGTACACGTTTTCTTATGCGGCATTTTTTCGTGCGGACATTTGCATACCTCCCGGCCCCCACGTTTGGGATTCGCGGCGCGTCGGTGTCGATGTAATGAATAATGCTTCTATTTGTTTTCGTACTTCACCCCGTTCGCTCAGTCTGAGCACGCACGCCACTGCAGAGACCCTCTTTTCGGTTCGTTAAATGTCATCCTCTTCGGAGATGAGCCACTGAAAGAGATGCTAAAAAATGAAAATCATCGAAAGCAAATTGACATTGATGAATGGATGAATGCCCGATTGCCCCCCAACACCCACATGTCATCGAGGTGTCAACTCCTAAGAGATTTTTTCTGAAGTTGAAGATTTTTAGTCGCATTCAATGACATGCGACATTTCGTCGCACGTTATAAAACGCCTCCTGTTTCTCCACTATCACTTGAGAGTGACGCATCACTAAGAACCCTAAAGCGATTAATATTTTCACGAAACGCAAGAAATACGTCCTGGTCCTAAGTAGATCCATTAGATGGTTAAGTATATCAGGATCTTACTAATCAAATGCCGAGGGGCTGGGATTATTAACTGGTCCACCCTCGATATATCTGAGTCAACAATGAAGTATAGGTCCATGTAGTATCAGTCCAGATAGATGACCCTTCTTTTATTAGCTGTATACAGGTTGTTGGACCCATCTAATTCCGAACCTGGTTATTAGCTACTCGGGAGTAATTTTCGGGTACATTCAGTTTAGTGGGATTTGTCGCACATTTGACCACTGGCCCTCGTTGAGATTCAGAGGGTGTATGCATAGTGCACGTCCAGACTAGTCTGTAGTGTATATCCTAGTGTTCCCTGACTTGCCTCCCGTTGCCATGACTTTCATCCCTACTTGTCTACCCATTTACTGGAAGTACATTTTATTTTATTACTTGTCTGGGAATCCTTTTTATCTTCCGAATATAAATACGTACATTTCATATCTTTATGACGAAATGTTCATGAAATTCATTCCAGGACTTCTTCCTGGAACTTTTAATAGATAATTTTCATGATGTAATGCGTTAAAGTGTAATTTTCAACCAGTTTATTGCTAATTTCAGTAATTACCTCAAAATGTGAATTTTACTTAATTCAACATTCCAGAAAATTCTCATTTTCTCCATATGAACTTTCAGCTATTCTCTAAAACGAGAATTGAATGTAATAACTTCTCATTCACCTCCCTTTTTTGCAAGCTTTTTCTTCAATGGTCTGGAACGGAACTAGGAACTTACATTGAACTAAAAAATGTCACCTTCTCCCAGTTTACACGTTCCGCCTCGCTTGAAAGCTGCAATTATTTACTGGATTTTATTACGTGCCCGATTCCAATGTGCTTTTCTCTTCGTTGACTTTCTGCACTCTCTGGAGCAATCTAGACCTGCTCCATCGTGCTCGGTGTAGTCTAGTGTGAATGGGTGCATGTTTGTTTAAGTATTTAATTTCCTGGAGTCTGAACAAGACAATCACTCCTACTAATAAACCATGTTAGCAGTTCACAACGGCAATGCACACTTTTAAATCGTTTGTTGCTCCTCTTCGCTTTGTTCTTCCATGTCCCTCGAGTTCCTCTTTCCTTCTTGTTGTTTCTCTGGTTCTTATTTGTCATTGTCGTTGTTTTCTTCTACTTAGGCGCCCACGTCCAATGTCCATGTGTACATTGAGACTTTACTCTATCCGAAGAGTATTTCGAGGACGTTTTGTTGAAATTATTGTGCGACAAAATGTTTCTACATACGGCTCGATAACAAAACGTGAAACAGTACAAGACGAAAAAGTCGCGCGATGAAAGAGTCAGTCTTAGCTTTATAAGAGGATTTTCTCATGCCCATTAAGGAACGTATTTGGTTACTAAATATTTCCTGGATGATGGTGTTAATTTTTAACCAAAGCAAGATAATTCAACAACTTGGATTTGTGGAATTTATTCCTGCGGTGTTATAAATCTTTCTGGTTATTATGCGTTCATAAATCTAGTTGGTAACTGATAAAATTTTTGCAGTTTTCTTTTTTGTGCAAACAACAAATTTAAAGTAAAAAGTTTCATTATTAACTTTTAAATTCAATGGGATAATTTCAGATTTCAATAAAATAACCAAATCGTTTTGAAAGATTGAGGTGGCCTCATTCCTTCCGTTTCGGATTTTATAGCCAACATTTATTATTTAATATTTACATAATCCCATTATTGATAATCCTAATACCAACATTAAGAGTATTTGAATGTGTGCACTTCACTGCTGGCTAAAATCTGCGACACAAAGGCGCGAAACACGCGCTTTTCCAGGTCATTTCCGCGTTTGCAATGGCACTTTATTTGCGTACGCACGCACCTAGAAATTATTCGGCACGATGTACGCGTAATTAGTACAAATTTCGCATGGTAATTAATATTTACGAGTGGTGCGGCGCCAAATTTACAGTCCAGCCAAGAATTTCCTTACGCTTACTTCGCGTAACCAATCGATTTTCCAAGGTGACAATTTCATTACGAATCATTTAAGCAAAAGAATTCGAATTGATGATGTCGTGATTGCTCAATAATTCAAACATTGTAGCGCACTTCAATTAGAAAAACATGTGTTCGCTGAAGAACATGCACACAAATCTCGGAATCTTCGATGTTCTTGTGTGGATTTGAAGAATTACTGGTGCTCGTTTCGTTTCTTAAGGTGTGATCGTTGCACATGAGTCTCTCAAATTTATGCTGTGCATTAGCTGACGTAAATTAAACACAGTGCAGCACAGCACGAACTCGTTGGACGTGCAGTTTCTCTCTGCATTCAAATTTATTAAGTGCATTGCCAAAGGAATTACGATTTAATTATCTACGCACATCGCCTCTTGATTATGATTTATCCGCTGGTTGTTTCAACACTTTTTAATGTCTTCATTTCGTTTTTTATTAGCGGAAATTACAGAGCAAATAAAAATCTCTTCTTCATAAATTTTTAAAGGCATCAAAGAATTTTGAAATAAATAAAAATCGAAGACATTTGAAACAATTCAATTTCCATTTTCAACCAAATTTTATATCATTCGGAGTCGTTCTATTTATTGAGTCAACGGTGCGTTATGCCAGAAAGTGGAAGATCTCTTTGTGGATTTTTAGACGCACATATAGGTGCCCCATGGCTGTAAACTTGTCTCTAAACTTCTTCATTTTACGAGCGAACCAGCCGCTCTGCACGGCACGGAACGAACGATAATGGCAATTCGAAAATTATTTATGCATTTAACTCGAAAGCCATGCCAAAGACATTTTATTATACGAATCGACGACGCGCGCAAATATCCCAACCTCCAGAGAAGTTCCTCTCTTCATCGCCATCGACGCGACGGACGGAAGAGAGGAATCTTCATACTTTGTGATTGGCTTCGACATTTATTTCCACTTGAAACACAACTTATCAGACGAAATTGAACTCTTCATTCAGCCTCCTCTCGAGGCCGCTGCAATCGAGATTGAATGTGATATATGAAATCATTGGATTTTCGCGTTGTGCACTCACCGGATTTTCAATCCACGAAGATTTATGATGCGTGCGTTATGTTATGTTAGCGGAACCGCACACTATGCGAGTTTCTACGCAGCGTAGTCAAAATCATTTCAGTCACTCTCATATAGTTAGAATGAGAACGACAATCGCGTAGTGGCGTACGCACTTTTGCACGCCAAATGCGTATCTTTTTCCATTGTGCGGGGTTGGGGTTTTGGGTCCCAAACAGCCCGAATCTGCAGGTAGCGAGTACGCTGCGTAGAACCTCGCATAGTGTGCGGTCCCGCTTAGAGTCCGTCCGACGAAAATTCCATTCTTTGCGGGGAGAAAAATGCAAAATGATTATTGCATCCCAGCCTGAAGGTGTATGCATATGTGTGTGGGTGTGTGTGGACCACACTATTATTTTTTAGTGATTTACACGTTCGGTAGCTTTTCCGTGGCGTGCTCGTATAATGCTTTCCTTCCGAGGAGACTTTATAGCGTCTTAGACATCGTATTCAATTTCGAATCGCTCCGACATGAAAAACCCGGAGGAATTTATGAAGCCGACAGAATCGATCGCTGGTTCGGGCTGGTTCGCTTTGGAGGATGGGTGTTTTCCATTCAGATTTCTCTTCGGTTTCATCGCTGTCGATCTTCGAGGCGACTCATAGAAGATATCGAGGCGTATCGCTTACCGTTGCTATTAATTTCCATATAAATGTTCGGTTTAATTGAAAAAAATATCGACGCCACATTCGCAGACCTGCAGGATAACTTTATTATCGCTAAGTATTTAGTTATTCATTAATATGCAAATTATAAAATCCGGCTCAGCGTGTGTTCCCGGTCATGAAGATGTGCAATCCAGGAGTTGATTGATTCTCTTTTTTATCAAATAACCTCGAGTTTGTATTTTATTTGAATCCCATTTGTCAGTGTATCTCAAACAGTTTTTTTTAATTATGTACCTGCAAAATCACATTTAAAAAAGTCCTCTTGAAAATTCCATTACCATGATCACAACTTCAACTATTTTCCACGCGATGATCTATCAACTCGTCCAACTTTGAAGACCACTGCTCCAGGGCAATAAGGCGTAACCAAACAGCGCTGGATACGGGTCCCTGGAGGTCGCTCCAGGGTGCTGAGTGGTCAACGATACGAACCTCGACCCAAAACATTGCACCATATACACTCAAAGGATATGCTCATCCTTGATGGCGAATCCACTCACTCGAAAAGCGCTTGTAGGCGCTACTTCCGGTCGCGCCAATATCGCCAAGTGTATTGTAACTTCCTTCCCCGTTCCCTCGGGATTCGCAGACCGGCATGGACGTGAAGAAGCGCGCAGAAAACACAATCTTTGCAAAAGCCAATTCCTTTCCTCCTCAGGAGCGCTCTCCAGAGACAGGAATGTTCTTCGTTACGTAAACAAACATTTATCCTCGAGTAGCATTTCGAGTGCGAATTGCATTGCACTAAATTAAGTACAAGTAATTAAACTCTTGAACAAATAATCGTCCATCATCAATAACGATGTTTGTTGTAGCGTCGAGCAAATAAAAATTGCCTGATTTCTTGATCCGGACAAACTCGGCCGTTTGTTTCTCAATGATATACAAGGCGTCTTTTATGATTATGGTCATTGTTTTTGCGTTGTCGGTACACGCGGAACTTTTCGATATGTTCGATAAATTCGCGTTTTATTAAAATGTTATTGCTGCCAGTTGTTTCATTATTGCACTTGCTCCGCGTGCGAAATTCCAGTGCGTTTTGAATGGCGCAAATGTCCTCCGGTATTCGCGCAAAGAACTGTCTGGAATTGATGATATCTTGTATATTTGTTCATTTAGCTCTTGCCATTCGGACGGGCTGTTTATATTTACACAGCGTCGAGTTGTACGTACAAACTGACACACGATATTGCCACTAGATGTTAGCATATACAAACTACTTTCCTAATAATTTATTTACCAATACTGAGACTCATGTGGAAGAAACTCGTTTGCCATGCTCCTCCGAGGGCTGCTTGTTGTATTTATTCGCATGTCTGTGTGTGTGTGTAACAACAAATAGTCCCGAACGAATAAAATATTATCGTAAGCGCATTTATTGTAACGTAACATGTTCAATACTTCAGAGACGTATCAACAAATTCATGACTCCCATCATAACATCACCCCGAAATAAAAATACCCAATAAATATATTTTTATAATTAGCCACCCTCCAAAAAATTATATTTGGTTAATTCGGATCTGTACGTTTAAGAAATGATATCCTTAATTTAAAATATCGAGATATCGATATCGTTTTTATTGTCCTCCATATGCAACTCTATACTTGAAATATGGTGGAAAATGCATGGGACATTTTTCTTGAATTTTCAAATTTCAAAACTCGTTGACACAAATTCCGCATCTAACGGCAATCGTACGGTAAACAAATGAAATATGCAGCTTGCGCCTGCGCACGGAAAACTACTTAGCATTAATACGTCTAATAATTCAAGTGTTTGAAATGGATTAGAGAGAATGCTCGGTAATGACATGAGCTTCATGCGACCACTTGTCAAACGTCCCAAAAAATATTTGTTCGTTCCACAGTTGAATGAAATCTTCGAAGAGAAACTTAACGGTCATCATTAGCACAACGAACACACAAGGCACAAAAATGATTACAAGTTGTTGAAATGTGAAGAATTTTCAAGAGACTAATTCCTTCTCGTGGTAGCTATTAATTATTTCGCTTGAAAAATGTTGGATTTGGCTTAATAACATGACATTAATGTCCAATTATTTTTTTTTTCTATGCTTTCGAAGTTTCAAATAGAAGTTCTAAATTCTGGAGGTACAAATACATTTTGAAATGTCCTTCCATCTTTCAGTTCTTTCCTATTTTTTTTCTCATTTATAACACTAGTTTTGTTTGTTGATTGAATCGATCCACTCCTGAGGAATTATTTCTGTAAACCCAGCCGAATATTTATTTCCTCAACCGCATTTCATTACTCTGACTGTAATTCAAGGCTGCGAACGTCTTAATTACCAAACGCAATGAACTCAATGAACAAATAAATCCCACGCGTCCAACGATCCGAGAAAAAAATCGATAATCAATGAATCTGAACGCGTTTCACACAAGACACACAAGTAATTCGAACGTTTTCTGACTGACAGCAATTCATTAATGATCGCTTTAATTTATTGATCAATTAGTTAAACGATCGTCGAGCCGTTCAAATTAATTTTTGTTTATTCCGAAACCCAAAAAACTATTCAATCTATTTGCGTCTAATTAAATCCTATGAGCTTGTCCGTCTAATCGTTTATGCGACGTTTATGCTTCATAATTTGATGTTTGGAATTCTGAAGCGTTTCCCGAACGACGTCTTTAAAACGACATAAGGAAAGCACGACGCGGCGAAGTTATGCTAATTTGTTGCTCCGGCACGCCGCAGACGGCCGTTTGGTGAATCGCTGCCGATATTATAATTATTCAATTTCGCGTTCCTTCCATCGCGGTTCATTTTGTTGCGAGAGCCGGCTCAGATCGTTATCTAATCGTGCGAGCAGATCTTGATCGACAACGAACGTTTGTCTTGCTCGTAATGATGTATTGGAATCGCTTTATTGAAGAGTATTTGCTCAAGACACAACCGACAACTTCTCGGACAGTGATAAACATCTCAATAGGATTTCGACAAGGTTGATGTAATTAATATGTTGTAATATGCGTGTTTTAAATCTCAGTTGATAGCGCTCATTTTTTATTAATTTTTAATATCATATGACATTTTATCTTGACTAAGAACTAACCATCAAACAAAGTCCAAAATTGTTACCAGAATTTCTAAATGTCACCCATAAATTTAAAAAATAGTGAAAAGCATTATATTTCAAGTTATTGCCTAATTTAGTGACAAGTTAAATATTTTTCGCAATTGTGAAATAAAATTTCTTTCGTTATGAAAATTTGCAGAATTAAGTAATCAGAAAAAAAGTAATTACTAGTTCAAAACGATCATGAAACTAACTTTCACGAGTCTCTCCCTTGAAAAAAAGCTTAAAAGTGTCAAAATAATAAACTTAATGAGAAGAAATGACGAAAACTTTCTTCACACGAATATAAAACAAAGTTTACGTCGGTTCGCATGTAATCATTGCGTTTTGTATCGTGTGGGTTCGATGGTCGAATGTGGACGAAATTGTCTGAAATTGCCGCCACCGAGCGCGCCATGTGCGTCTGCGATTTGCATTATTATTGCAAATAATAAAGACATAAAATGATAAAGTTATTACGCAATGGAATACAAGCAAGCGCGCGCGCGTTCCTACAAATTATTCGCGCTCGCTTCGGATCGTTCCGACATAAACGTGCAAAAAACGCTTTGCCAATAAATAATTAATTAGCTTTACGATCAATTAGGAGCTATTTGGCGAAAAAATCATTCGCATAAATAAATGTATGAATTTTGCAATTTGCATACGCAATTATGTTGCTGTACAATTTGCCGCAAATGTTTGAATTAATTCCAGAGTGCTTGATTACCATTATCATTTAATTAATTATTTGCTTGCTGAATTTTTAATGAGCGAAACTTATATGGTGTGAAACTCATTTGTTTTGATAAAACAAGCAATAAAAATGTTGTTTGTCTTTCATTAGTTTGATTCATTAATAGATAGATTGATTATTTGATTCTTAGATAACAAATTCACTTTAAAATTTGTATTAGAATTATTCAATTTTTTGCAAGTGCTCCAAAATACAATTTTAGCAAAGATTCATTAGCTATTAATCTAAATAAATTTACAAGGCATCATATTTATACGAAGCAATTAAATTAATTAAATTGTGGAGCTAATTTAATTAAATCTTCTTCAGCGCTTCACTATGAGTACAATAGAATTATATAATACCAACGCTTTTAAACTTTAACCTCGACTAATGGCAACTCTCCATTAATGGATTTAATATAATATTGTTGAACCATCCAACAGCACTCACTTCCTTTAAGGACCAAACCCTAAAAAAGGATTTCTAAATTTTTCC
>JARJDZ010001600.1:0-29309 GCA_030264555.1 Aleochara sp. GC000083
AAAAAGTTTTCGTCCCCCACGAAGATGTTGTTATTACTGGGTATTTTTGGATTTTACTCATCTTACTCTTTGGAGGTATCCAGCAATTGCTTACACGAACATAGGAAGTTATTTATAGTTGGGAAGTCTTCTTAACCCATATAGTTTTTGGAAGAGTATGGCATCGAGAATTTCAGTCTAGTCATGAAAAATTGATAGGGAATTGATTTAAGTTACTCGTAAGAGTTGTAGACCCATTTTGGGGCCATTTTCATGTCATCCATGAATACAAAACGAACTTGTGGGTGGATGGGCAGGGATATGAATATCCATGAGTCGCGCGAATGTGTCATCGGCCTGGCAATCGTACAATTGGTATTCAACGCACATTAATACCGTTTAGGTGCACCCACATCGCATAATAAAATTGATTCCCATTGCCCACATACCCATTTTGGCGTGTGTTATTGTTCTATACATTCAGAATTGCTGTTAGTAAATGCCAGAAGCATACAATCAGTTGGTTCTTTCTTGGTTGTTTTTAGCTTTTTCTAGATCATATTTGAATGAACTTGTTAATAACTTTTGTGCTTTTAGATGGCCCAAAATGTATTTTGCGACTGTTGGAGGGACAAAATCAACAAAGAGGTTGACTCATAAGTCAAAATCGAATTTGAATACAATCGCGAATCCATTTTCGCGGTAAACCATCGACATACATACGCGCATTCGTCAGAAACAAGTCGCCCGGCTTGAGTTTAGACGATGATATAATCGTGCCAAAGTCGTCAGCGGCAAGGACCACTCCGAGTCTGATGTCAGAAACATGGCTGGAGAGTGCTCGCACCTCTCCATTTCTCGACGGCGCGTTTCGCGTGCCCATTAGTCTCGAGCCGCATTTCTAACCGAGCGAACGGAACAACGCGCAAAAGTATTCTAGTTGGCGCGCGCGCGGGCAGACAATGTGCAATTGCAATCCGAATGGACGCCATCGAGTGCGGAGTGAATGCCGCTAGCCGCGCCGAGTTGGTGGAGCACCAGTAGTGCACCAGCTCACGACGAAGGCGTCGCGCGAAAAAAACGACTTCTCCACCAGAGTGGTCATCATCAACGAAGTTAATTTCGCTTCAATAGTCTTGAATCGATCGATTGCTACCACCCTCGAACTAGTCTAGTTCGTTGTTTGTTTTCAACGACACCATCATCGTGTGTGTCGGCCGCGCACACGTTTCGAGTACATGTACCGAGCTACATAAAAAAAGGACTAGAAAGCAGCGCGGCGGCGTGCACTTCGTTGGGTACCGTTCGTCTACCAATTCGTCGCGAACGTCTGTGTCGCACGCGTCGTGTTGTCACACGTCGAGTATTGTGCGGAGTTGCTCTTCTTCTTGGAGTTGGTGCAATGTGAGCGCCGTTTGGTTGTCGCATCGGTGATAATTTCGCTGGGAAGATGCGTGGGCATCTGGTGGTACGGGACGCGCCCAGTTCGCATGCAATGGTCACCGATCGCACCGTTGTTCGGGTGCATCATTCCCGGATACAGGAACGGGTGCGGGTGGTTTGCACCACTCGTCAGCAGCATACCAGTCGGTTCGTTACCGTGAGCGAAGCGTGCACGAGACTTCCGCCTTTCCGGAAACATGTTACAACCATCAGGTACCAACAAAACAATGGTCAAATTCAATCAAAACTTTTTTTGATGTCCACTTGTAATTCTTCATTTGCATTTTGTTCGTTCTTCGTATCGACGTTTATTTGTTATTGTTTGTTACACGTTGTCATCAATTGTTTTTGTTTTCTGGGCGTTTTCCTTTGTATTGTTTTCTTCGGATTCCAAATTATCAATTCTTCCAAAAGTTGTTTACTTCATTCAAACAATCAGGACAATAATATTTGTTTAATTTTGGTTTCTACGTTAATTTGTTAACTCATTAGTAACTAATTAATTCGATAATTCGTTTCTTATCTCTGAAAATTTCCATTTAATTTTCTGGAACATAGGTTTTGTTTTGCAAGTATACATTTTTCCATTCATTTTTGAATTTGCAAAGCGTCTAGTATTGATTTTCACCCTAATTACAATACGCTCATGTATCATATCGTCATGAACTCATGTTTACCACACATGAATGATTATGCTATCACATCCAGACTTGCTTCACGTCTCTTGCTTCATCTCAATTCAACTGACTTGTTTTCCCTCTCAGACAACAATCGTAATATGCCTGCCAAGTGCATTCGCAAATCCTCCCGAAATTTGCTTGATTTTCAATATGAATAACTTCGCGAATCGATGAATACAATTTGCAAGTTTAATTTCAAGTCACTGACATTTTATGGATTTATTATCATTGTAATCCTGAACGTTGTTTTCAATATTTCCTGTTTAAGGAAATT
Organism: Aleochara sp. GC000083; assembly: GCA_030264555.1. Classification (NCBI taxonomy): domain Eukaryota; kingdom Metazoa; phylum Arthropoda; class Insecta; order Coleoptera; family Staphylinidae; genus Aleochara; species Aleochara sp. GC000083. Next base: position 2,377 of record JARJDZ010001600.1, read on the forward strand.
ATATTTGGTGATTAATGGAAAATGCATTCATAAATTATCATTAATTTGCGAAAATTTCATGTCTTTTGAATTATTGGATTATTTTCACTGTTAATTTATTCCCCCGAATATTTGTGTTTTTGAAAATAATTGCAATTTAATTATTGTCATCACGTTTTTAATTCAGTTTGGCAGATTACTTTGAGTTGCACTTTGTACGAATTGTCCTAACAACAATCACGTGCACAAAATGTTTCAATGCCATCATGTTTCGCAATGAGGAATTTACCAAATATTACAACAAACAAATTCAAGCAGCGTATCCTGAATTCGTAACGCATAAAAAATAGCATTGGAAACTCCATGAATCAATGAGCACTAATTCCCCTCGCTTTTTATTTACGCGGTTATTTGCGATTTTGTTTGTTATGTTTTTACTCCATTTTTTTTTCTTGTACCAGACAAACATATTTGTTGTTTACGACTTCATTTTTTTCCATACCATCATGTTTATGAAAGTCTGAACAGAATGCGCAGGGTCTAGTAATTATGCTGATTGCATAATCACGAAATATTAGAGTGTGCAGTAAAGCATCCAATTCAGTCCGCGAAACGCGAATCCACAAAGAAAAAATGCTGCTTCTCATTTCTTCGTTTGCATACTTTTTCCATATTCGCACCAACCACAGACATTTTGTTATTGATCTCGAAGGATAATTACTTGTACCGTACCCGCCGAGTTGGGTTTTTGTTGATGATATTGTTGCAACAATGCGCCAATAGCGATGGCGTCAGAGCTGAGTGAGTGCACATGGCTCGTGGTCTATTAATAATGCGAATTGTGTGCAGAAGCCCGCGCAGGAGCATTACACTCGGATGGATAATAATCAACCGTTATCGTTGTTGTTATTGTTTTTTAATGCCCGTCCAACATTCGCGCCGGCTTACTTTTAAGTGCAATCAATTCGCAAACAATTTACAAACTAGTTAGAGTACTCGATATAGATTTTTGCAAATAAATTTTGAGATAGTTGAGACATTCACCTTGAAACGCGTTTGGTGCAGCGTTGTTTTGATTGATTTACAACAACGACGTTAATTGCGCGAGTAATTATTTACCGTACGGTTCGTTATTTAAATATTGGCCGGCTTAAACAACAAAAATCGTGTCGGTGACACTTGGTGGACGCGTCGCGTTTCGTCTCTAATTTGTTTGGTAATTATTCGTATTCGTATGGCGCACGAAACGAAGGACAATCGAAATTATATCATTCCACAATCGCACTTTGATGTTTTGATAAATCAAGCCGCATTCAATCGCGTCGAAAACGACCGACAAATCAAACGTCAGCAAACGTCCATCAGGCCAACAAGTGTCGTTGTATAGTTGTTATATTAGTGATTGTTCAGTGTATAAACAAAAATCTAAATCCAGAAAAAATTGCAAAAATTATCATTTTGATATCAGAAATTACAATTTGGGGAATATTTAATTTAAAATTTAGTTGTAACATGTGCTTGTTCATATCACGTGAGGTCAATTTATAAAGTGTAGGCGGCCATGTTGCACAACATGTTTGATACCACTGTCGTGACCCAGTAATTCTTCGACGATGTCAAATGCAGGCAACTCCTCGTTGAGATATCTAGTTTCCAAGGAAGAGATTTCGTGTAGGCGTACAAGAAGTGGACGCAATGTTAACTGCAAGTGATAAGAAATGAAGAAAGTCTTCTGTTGTTGTTGCATTTCGCAACGAAAATATAGGTAAACTTTCATGTTTCATCTCCATTTTTAGTCACAATCTTCCAGAACATTTTACACATGATGCAAAAAATACTGCAAATTACTTGGATCGATTAGAATCGCCAAGAAATGCAAACGCAATATTTTTTCCCTCATTTTTTTTTTTTCATTTTAACCTTTCAAGTCGTATGCATATTCTGCATATTCACAACGTCGTTTATGGTTAACATTTTCTGGTTTATGATTATATCATTCGTACAGCAGCTACTTTCTAGTCTCTATTTTGACCAAAGCAATAAACTTGCTCGACGTTTTGTGTTAAAAAAGCGCATAATTTGCAAATGTCTTCCCGAAACAGTCGCCGAATTAATTCCCCCCAAAAAAAAAACGATACTTTCACCTATCGGTGATATCAATAAAACGGCGTTAATTGCATGTCTAATTAGCATACTTATCAAATTTACACACACGCGTAGAATTTTCTCGAATTAATTATAAAAATGTTAATTGGCGTTAGTAAAACGTGGATGGAAACATTTCGCATGCGGAAGTCCTGAAAGATTGAAACCACTTTTTATTTTATTTCCGGTCTTCTCTCTTGTGTGGTATTCGTTGAAATCGCACTATTTTCCCTCGCTGTAGTAAATTTATTTTGTTCCGTTGCAGTTCCAATTCCAGTTTGAGGCTGTTTTCCATGAATACTGTTATTACTTGTTTCGTATTTGCTGCAGTTGCCATTTTATTTCTATGCTGGCATTTACACGAGCTACAATTACTTGCGCGCCATTAGCACTCTTAAGTATGCGGTGTTAAGTGAAGAGAATGTCGAATGTTGAAGGTAAATACGAACTGTGGCATGTTTTGATTGATTTAGAGACTATTTTTCCATGGTTAGAACTCGAGGACTCGTGGAAATTTTATTTTTGTCACTCATGATTTTCAAAAGTGCGAAAATCAATAAACACCGTAAAATCAATAAATTCAATCAGTAATACGACACTGATGATGATGTCCTCGATAGCGTATTGATTGATCTATTGACTCTTCACGTCATTTCTCTTCAATTAATTCACTTTCTACCAAACAATCACCTCAGTGATGTGCTTCATGCTTCATTGGTTGAATGGCCTTTTGCACCTTGAATCAATCAATCGATAATTGCACTTTTCACAATTTCAAAATATTCTATCATTTGCTCTTTCATTTGTTTCGTTTATTTCTTGATAAATTTTGGCAAACTTGTCATCTCATCCTTAATGGAAATTAAAGCCTGTGCAATTGTGTCATTTCTTCATGAGTGATGATTGCACTTGATTGAAATTGGAACTGGAACTGGAACGATGTCATCAATTCCTTTTTGCTGCCACCATCTTCATCGCTCATTGCGGCCGGTTGCTGATCGATGATGGTAGTTTATCGTGCGCGGAGTGCGACGAATATAAATTGCAAATTGCAAATGCAGTACGTCCATCCACATCCACATCCGCATCAACACCAACCAGCCACCGCATTCGTCGGTTCGGCTCTATTTGCGATCTAGCCTCCTGCTGCCTACTACTTCACCAGCAGCGCATTTGATATTTAGATTAAAGCCCGAGAGCCTCTCATCGTAAATATCGATGACAGTCGTGTCCTAGAACCGCACTGCTAATTCGCATATCTTGCAGAATTCAATTTCCACTTTGGAGCGCAAAAATCGAACCATATTTTACTTAAAAAATCGATTTTCATTGACGAATTGATGATTACATAAATGCAACCAGAATTAATTAATTTTAGCGTAAAATTATGCAAATTTCCTGCAGTTGCATTTCCAAGGTTGATTTGTAATCCATCACTTTTTTCATTTACTTCCTCTTTTTTTAGAGAAACAGATGTTGATTTATTTGAATCAGAGATGTAATGAAAGTTACTTCAAATTTCACATTCATTCGGTTTATGTGGTAATATAAAAGCGTTAAACATTGAATCAAAGTATCAAACCATACGGTTGTTATTATGGAAGTTACGTAATCGGTTTTTTTTGCTATTGCATTTTTGTTTCCATGGTGAACTCGAGGAATTGCGTGGGCGTTTGTTTGCTTGAAAAAATCACGATGTAGTAAAGTTATACTCCCACAATTTTTGTAATTGCTAATTAAATTACAGTTTAAATTCTCTTCCTGTAATTCGTTTGAAAAAACTTTTAAAAAGTTTAGCTAGAAAATTTCATGTTTTTCATTTGGAAAAAAGTAAATTAATCTAAAAATAAATCCTTTCTGTTTGTGATCGAAAAGCATGAATTTCCAAGTAGATCAGTGCATTTATTTGCATTTTCTTTCTGTTCCTTTCTGTTCGCGTTCACCAGGAGTCAGTGAACTTCCAAATCTTTGATCCAGAACGAATTTGGCCATCTTCCAAACCGATTTCTGCTATTGCAAAATATCCAAAGTGAAGATTTCCTCACTTTAATTTGAAATATAAACAAAAGATTGACAACAAAAAATATTTTGATTACCATCCATTTAATTTCTCCATGCTTCAAATTTCACATTTTGTATAGGAATTAGCAACAATTACGGATTGCAAACTTCGATCATGCGTCTCCTGACCATAAACTGCACGTTTCGTAGAAAGTTATTGTTCAATTATTGTTATTAGAGAGAAACCCAATGAGTAATCGTACTCTTCAGGTGCATTATTTGTATGCTCGTTTTAGTGTAAACTTTGCGCATAATATTTTATTTTATTGTTGGCTCTCATTGTCACCGCTGGTTTTAGTCGTTGTTGTCGTCGTCGTCGTTGTTCAAAAATACATAGGCGGAAATACAAATGACACACTTTAAATAACTTTCCAATTTGTGTGTGCTGTGTGTAAATTCGTACCAAACATGGTACAACTGGTACACGCCACCAACATGGGTATAATAAAAAAATTCTTACATCAAAACCTGCATTTAAAATCGGGGAAAAAATGTTACGCAAATTCTTTCTACCGGGTATTCGCTAATTTTCAATTCAAATTAGAATCGTACATTTTCGTCCTCTTTCTGACGACATTTGATGGATGATAAATTGCACATCTCTGGTTTTATTTCGATTAAGGTCATGACCATATTTTGCATTATTTATTGCACTGAATTACAGATTTATAAAAATTTTAAAAAATATTATTTTTTTATTAAGGACATTGCTGTCACATTTGAACAATTGTATGTCTCATGAGGAAAACAATATGTTTATTTGCATTTGCATAACACTAGAGACAACATTGAGTTTTGTAAACGTGAAATTGAGCAGAATGAAATGTAAATACGGAGAAAAAGGGAAAAACTTGGCGACAAACAAAGCACTTTTATTTTTCTGTGTGAATTTTCCAACTGGAAATGACCCCAATTTGTTTATATCTCACTGAAAAATTTTCTTCATAAATCTCATAATTTCAAAAAAATATATAAATAGTTTATTTAAAATTAGTAGCTTTCTGGGTCAAACAAAGTAATTTCGACTGAAATTAAATCCTAATATCATATAATTAGATTGCTCATCAATTTAAACTTTAATTTCTTTCATTTTGACTACTTAAGAAAATTGCTTTCGCATCCAATTGCTTTCAGGCATCATGCAAGCGTGATATTACTTTTTGTTTAATATAAATCGCTAAATTATTTTATTACTTTGCGAATTTCTCCGGTTTCTCCATTTCCCGTTCGAAGATTCGCTTCAAATATTCACCAACTCGTTCCAAACATTGTTGGCTTGACTTAGTAAACTTGAATTGATGCACTAATTACAATCGATCATCATCATCGAGGAGTTCTTCCTAACGGATGTGCTGGCCGATTCGCGTGGCGTTTCTAATTCTCTCATTTTCACTTCACTTTATCCGCTCGCATTTTGATTTGCATCCTAATTGTAGTTGTTGTTCCTTCCGCAAGACTCTCGGCTTGCTCATCAAATGCATCCGTCGCATCAGGTTAATTAGCCGGCAATTAAACCAATCAGGTGCTTATCTTACTTAATAGAATAACAAAATTGTTGGATGGAATTTACCGCATTGGAAATTTTTCCAAAATATTTCCCTCAGTTGTTTGTGTATTCATTGCGACAACTTAATTGTTTTCGGTTTATCAATCGAAACAATTGATTTGATTGTTCCTAATCGATGTTCTTTGTTTTTGGTGACTTGAAGAATTGACAAATAATGCACAATTGTATTTGTTAAAAAACAATCAGATTTAAAATTAAAATTCATGGTTTCGTTCGTCTTCACTTTCTGTTTTTATATATTAAAATTTGTTGTTTTCAAAGGCCATGGCCTCCACATTGAAGCACATTTACATCAAAATTCATAAAATAATTCGTCGTGGTACGAAGCAACAAACTGCAAATGTGCAAAACCTTCAGCTTGGACAAATTGAGTTGACTAATTGTCGGTAATTAGCGCAGCGTCGTGTCTAGTTTTTATGAACAATTACTTTTTATTGTCTCTTACGTAATGAATTTGTTGCGACATTTTGCACTTTGCTCACAGCAAAAAAAAATACGCATGGAAACAGATAGATTCAATTTATGTGGGCGTGGGTGGACCCCAAATGATCTCAATAACTGTCAAATATCCGCAAAATTAGTCATAATAGATTTATTTTTAGCTACAGTAATATTTCATCTTTCAAATCCGGATTTACTTTGATCTTCGTATGGTTTTGTTATTAGTTTAGATCTCATTTAATGGTTTATTTATTTAGTTGCTAATAATATACATTGGTATTTTATTTAATGATGTATAATCAAACAAAAATCGTGCCTTATTGATTTTAATAGCGATTGCATCACATTTTTAAGAAAATTACATGGAAGTTCTTGGCACAATTACTTTTTTCACTTCCCACTTAACCATCAAAGGCAAACATGCAATTATCCATGCGTTTACATAATACAATAGAGTGTTACAATCCAAATTTGTACGTTTTCATTACATACGTATCAGGTTTTTCAAACTAAACATTTCTAATCACAATTTTCCGCTCAGCCATCATTAACAATATCCCTCTTATTCTTAAAAACTCCTATCTTGCACATAATAACATCATATTGGAACAATTTCAGTGTGGGTTGACACGACGTGTGGGAATCGACACATTTCCGCAGAAGGTTACTTACACGTAATCGACACCAAACTAAAAATATCATTTGTGCGTTATAACACCAGCATCGATATTGATTCATATAGCGACTACAAAAGTGTGTAATTTTATAAAGCAGCCAACTGTAAAGACGAGACTAATTACAACACTCATTGCAGGACGGACGCATTTTGCATATTTACAATGAACAATAACGATATCGCATGGAAGAATAGAAGTGCATTAAAAATCAGCCGCGCATCTCTCAGCGAATTTATTGCAATCTTATTGGTAACGGTGCACAACGGGAAATTTCCTTTTCTTATGCGGCCGCAAAGCAAAGCGGTGAAATGAAATCGAATCAAACAACTGTTAGCGAAGATTTGCATTGAAAATGTTTTGTGCGAATACTAGGATGCATCAATATTTATTCAGGTTGTCACGCACAAATCATTAATTGACCTCATGTTTAGATCAACTTGCGCGTGATTCATCTCATCATCAATCAACGTGTCCCAATTTATAATTGTTTACTGGCTCAGATGGAAAAACGTAAATATTCTTTAATTGCTTCTTGTTGGATCGAAATTAGCATACTGATGTTAATGGGTAGCTGCCCCATTGTTATTATTTGTAAATTCTCACATGGCTACCGTATTATTGTTATTAGGACTTATTAAACGCTCGTCCGATGCATAATTAATTATTGAAGGCTGCGTACATGTCTGTTTTTACATTTGAATTCGCCATCGGNCAAAAACATGTGTACAATTGACATAAGTACGAAACTGGAGCACGTAACAAGTTGAGTAACAAAGTCGTAAAGCGTACAGAAAAAAAGTAACGAAGCCGCACAGTTATATTGTCTTACATATTTACATTTGTATGTGAAGCACATGTTTATTGTTTCCACCTTGAGTCGTCGTCATTGTGGGAATTGCTAATTTATGATCGCTGGCGAATTGCAATTAAATCTCATTGGATCAAAATGATTATTCAACGCGTCTTCCCCAGTGATTACGTGCGTTGCAATTATATTTATGGATAGATAACAATCTGAATGGTGGATTTCGAGTTGGATTCGTTTCGTTTCGTGGCTGAATGCATGAACAAATCGCCCGCCGCGAAGAAGAATATTGCGACAAGTCTTACGCGCGCAAAATTGATAGCAACGAGAGCGAGTGCAATTGCCTTCCACTCTAAGCATAATTAAGCCGTACAATTTGTTCTAATTAAGTACTCCGAGACACTTTCACAAGGCTAGCGCGTTCGCATTAATTGCGCCGCTGCAAAATGGCAGCCAACTTCCAGCGAGGCGAACCTATTTTCTCGATAATTTCGCATAAATTATTATTGCGCTCTCGGCATCTGGTGGTGCTTGGCACCGAACGCTCTTCGAATCAGTGCAATTACATTTGCTTGTGCTTGTCAACCAGTAAATTATATCTTCAATTGTGGCGTGATGCAATTTGGGTTGCAGCTTGTTGTCCCTTTCGTTGGATCTCTTTTTGTTTGGGGGGACTTTCTGGACATTGTTGATATTGTTCATACATGAAGATCATCTCGAAGGTGCGGGTGATGCATCAAAGATGTGTTTACGGGCCCCAAAAATAAGCCAAGCGCTCCGCAGGAGTGTCGACGTCGCAAACATCTGCCTCTCGAGTCCAATGGCTTTTTTTCGGGCTGATGCCGCTCCGAAAATATCCAGCCACCTGCCATCTGTCATGTTGCACGTGCGCTCATCCCCCGAAACTCTTGTAGCAGCGGCGAAGATACCGGACAAGTTCCATGGATGCTGCAATCAGATGTGGAATTTAATACGAAATGAAGCGAAAAGCTGGCCTGCGTCGTTATTGTTGCAGCAATAATGGGAAGACGGAAATTCAAATTGCACATACCAACTGAAACAATGCCCACTTCATGTCGAGGAGTTCGTACTTGTGAGATTATCATTCAAGCCGCTTTCGTCTCTGTACTTCTATTCGATGTTCTCCGAGATTATGCAACCCATTCAGATCGAGTACGTCTCTTCACATTCCTAAAACACATGGTGCTAATTGAATCAATTGATTTAGTGATTTCACCTGAAATTGCGATACAGCAACGTTAAGGCGTCAGTCGGGGAAGTCATGATTTTCGAGATAATTGCAAATGATTCGTACTTTGCCTGATGCCGGTAATGATATCGTGCGGCTGTAATCACAGTAGACGGGACAGGAGCTGCACGCTCTCCTCACGACGAGGCCTCCGAGTGTTTTCTTCATCGGTTGCATCGCTTGAATGCATCTTGTGCCTTGTGTGGGCAATAAGCGAGCGTGATGCACACGGGCAGATGTTTTTCGAACGCGAACGCGATACACCAAATGCTAATGATAACCAGATTGAAAGCCATTAACGTGCACGTGGCAGCATCTGCCTGGTTAACACACACGAAAAAAAAAAACAACGATGCTGCAAAGTGAAAATGTACTTTTCTTGAGATTTGTTTGAGGTTATAGCGCGAAATTAGAGCGGTAATTCGCTTTACGACATCGTCTCGTGGTGTCGCTACTGTGCGAGCCCTTTTTGTAGAAATTCAATTGGAGTAATTGAATTTAATGGTATTGGGGCACACGCAAGTGGTGGCGCTGTTGTCAAGGGGTTGGTGCTTTATGAGCGGAACGAACAAGTGTCTATTTCCGCTGTCCTTGGATTTAGTACCTTACAGTTATGCGGTTTAATCATAAGTTCTCGCTTTACAAGATCATTTTATTGTTCAACGCGAACTATTTATTCCTACCTGCAAAGTGAACTTTTTAATATGGGACTTGTTCGTGTGTCTGCCATAAAACTTCCGTCTTCACTTGCTCTTTCCTGTGTTATATGAGAAATTGTGGTGGCACTCGCATTCTGCAGGATGTTTGTGGAGGATTTATTCGAGAAGCAAGTTGGTAACAGCATTGTAAACCTGTACGCTCATCTTTTCATCGTTTTTAGGACGTCTATTGTGCGCGGAGAGAACCCATTCCATTCAAAGTGAGATATGCATTTGATTGAATGCATTGCTTCAGGTACAATTTCGCCACCGAAATATTGGTGGCTGAAATGAAATTTCGTGTGCGACATGTGTGTGCTCCCACTCCGAATTTTCGACACGAACGAAGCGAGCAGCTGCCGTTCGTTATTTACATGGGATTTCTTTTTATTTTGGGCATTTCGGCCGTCCTTGTTGGACACACATCCTCAGCACGGGAAACCTCACACTACCTGTGCGATTAAGGGACGTGAACCTTTGAAGGCTCTTGTCCGTCTTGAGTCTTTCAGTCAGCCAGCTGCTCTCGTCTTCGCTAGTCGCGTCCGTGAATGGTGCACACTGCTTTGCGATGATTTAAAGTCTTCAACGAGTGTTTGGAATTGGGATTACCTCAAATCAATTGAGATTAGTGCATTTTGATTAGATAGGACTTCATCATGATTATTTGCATATCTGGATTTCTTGTGGGAAGGTATTGAGTTTGTGACATCAATCATATCAAACACAAATCAAACATTCTTCAGAAATCTTATTGGATAATGTGCGTCTTGGTGTTTGGCAACATTTCGCGATAGTACATTACAGGTTGACAAGGTCGTTGAACGTGTTGATTAACGTGGTGACTTTTCGCATTGCAGTTTCCCCCCGAAGATGGACCGGCCGCAAATCTCGCCGGCCATGGGGTCCGTCCACCACGTCCAGGAGCAGACGTACATCCAGGCGCCCAGTTACCTCCAGTCGCAGAACTACGCGACGCCAACCCCGAACCCCATGTATGCGCGGACGTCGCCAAACGGCTCCGGTAGCTACGTCTCGGTGTCCCAACCGCTGCACAAGAAGGGTTCGCTGCGAAATGGTGATATATTGAAGCGGTCCAGGGTTCAAACAACGTATGTATCAAAATATTTGCGCGTTATCACTCAGAGCTCACGTGCTGAGCATGTCTCTGAGTGGGACGCGGCGTAGATGACACCGTAATTGATATGTTCGTTGTCATTGCATTTTAGGTACGAGTTGTCCCAAGATATTCTAGATAAGCAAATCGAAGTATTGGAGAGGAAGTACGGCGGCGTGAAGGCTCGCAATGCGGCACTCACGATCCAGCGCGCGTTCCGCCGCTACACGCTCCTCAAGAAGTTCGCCGCCATCACGGCGATGGCGAAGGCCGAGAAGCGCATCAGCCGCCGCCTCCCGAACAGCAACAACGGCGATGATGCGCGCACCAGCACCATCAGCGCCGACAGCGACCAATGTGACGCCGAGTACATGCGCGGATTCGATAAGTGAGTATCACTCGTTTTGTTGTTGTTGGTTGGTTTTGCTTGCGATAAACCTTGGACAATCGTCACCACACACAACTAACGTCATTTGGGTTGTTTGATTTGCGCCGAATTGCTGCGTTCAATTGAGCGCGCAATTCGCGTGCGCGCGCGTAGATCACTCGCTTGCTGCTTGATAGCATCGCTCGTCGAACTAACTTGCTACAACTCATTGGTCATTTTTCTAGCGGTCATGAATGCGGTACGATCCGCGCGCTCCCAATGCGCTCCATGTCGCTGCGCGAACGACGAAACGTAGACAGTATTTCCATCCCCCGTAGTCAGTCGGGCACACCAAACGTATGCTGGGAGAGCTGCACCTCTCCCCATTTGCAAATCGCACACTACTACTCACCGCCACCGCCGCTCCCCGGCGACGCGAAACACGACCCATCATCGCACACCATCACCACCACCACCCTACCGTCAGCAACAGGCAGTAGTTCAAGTTCTTGCAGCACGACGCCGCAGGCCGCCGGCGCCGGCAACGGCTACCGGTCGTCGCGCAGCAGTCTCAGCGGCAGCCGGAGCGCCACGAAGGTGCCGCCCGAGGTGCCCAAGCGCACGTCGAGCATCTCCTCGCGCTCGGTGGGTGATCCGCGCCACCATCATCACCATCATCGCTCCTCCAACGGCGGCCTGAGCAAGAGCACCGAGAATGGGTCGTTGTCCAGCGTGCAGAGCTCTGGAAGCGACAGCAGCATCTCAGCGGATCGCATCCAATGCGGTGATTACCCTGGCTCGCCTATTTGGAAACGCAAGGCTGGTGGTGGACACCATCACCAGGAGTACTCCGAGCAGGCGCTCGAAACGAGTCTGGGCAACATCTCCAACACGAGCACGTCGACATACGCGCTTGAACGTACCGATCAACCGGCACCTCCACCACAGAGCTACAAGATCTCCGAGACCGTACGCAAACGACAATACCGCGTTGGGTTGAACTTATTCAACAAAAAACCAGACCGCGGAATTGCGTACCTCATCCGACGCGGCTTCCTGGAGAACACGCCGACTGGAGTGGCGCGCTTCCTCATCACCCGTAAAGGTCTCAGCAAACAAATGATCGGCGAGTATTTGGGTAATCTGCAGAACTCGTTCTGCATGGCAGTACTCGAATGCTTCGCTTTGGAGCTAGATCTTGCTGGAATGCAGGTGGATGTAGCGTTGCGGAAGTTCCAGCAGCATTTCCGCATGCCAGGTGAGGCGCAGAAGATTGAACGACTCATGGAGGTGTTCTCGCAGCGGTATTGTCAGTGCAATGTGGACATCGTCGCCAGGCTGCGTTCACCAGATACGGTAATACATTTCCCAGACAACATTTTTCATTTACTTAGTTTATTTTATCTCTTATTTTAGATATTCGTTTTGGCATTTGCTATTATCATGCTGAACACGGACCTCCATACGCCTAGTATCAAACCCGAGCGACGCATGAAGGTGGAGGACTTTATCAAGAATCTGCGCGGTATCGATGACTGCGGCGACATTGACAGTGATATGCTGACGGGCGTCTACGAGCGCGTCAAGGCGAACGAATTCAAGCCAGGATCGGATCATGTAACGCAGGTGATGAAGGTCCAAGCGACGATTGTCGGTAAGAAACCGAACATGGCGCTTCCACATCGTCGACTTGTGTGCTATTGTCGTCTCTACGAGATTCCTGATACGAATAAGAAGGAGCGACCAGGCGTGCATCAACGTGAGGTGTTCCTCTTCAACGATTTGCTCGTCATCACGAAAATCCTCAGCAAGAAGAAATCCTCGGTGACGTACACCTTCCGGAATAGTTATCCGCTTTGTGGAATGGTCGTCACACTCTTTGAAAAGCAACGTATGTATTTATATAAATATTTCTTGATGTGAATTTAAACATTGACTAATTCGATTCATATGCAGATTATCCATTCGGAATTCGTTTGTCGCAACGCGTCGATGGCAAAGCTCTGGTGACATTCAACGCACGCAACGAGCACGACCGATGCAAGTTCGCCGAGGACCTGAAGGAGTCCATCAGCGAAATGGACGAGATGGAGAATCTGCGCATCGAAGCCGAACTGGAGCGGCAAAAATCTAGTCGTGGAAATAGATCTGGTGCGTACGCGCTTCCCGGTGATCCTCCACCACCCATGAGCCTCTCGCAAACTAATTGCCCCCTGCGTCTTTTTATAGGCACCGAGAACCGCGACAGCGGCGTCGCCGACGTCGAGGTGTACGCGTGTCAATGCCCCTGCGCGCAAACGCCGGGCGCCGGGCCGAACGAGGGCGGCGCGCCGGGCGAGGAGATCATCGCGCACGACCCGCAAATCAAGCGCTCGGCGCTCAGCAACTCGCTCCTCGACATCCACGAGCAGTGTAAGTACGAACGGCGGGCGCGCGCGCCCATGGACCGGCAGCATGATGATGTTAGTGCAGTTACAGGCGAGAAGGCGCAACGCCGCGGAAGTGTAGGCTCGCTGGACAGCGGCATGTCCGTCTCCTTCCAGTCGACGTCGGCGAGCACCTGCTCGCGTTCGGACAAGATGACGGGCAAGCCGGGCGGCAAGCCCGTCTACTACCAGCACTCGTTCCTCGGCGGGCTCTTCAACAAGAAGCAGCCGCAGATGCCGCCCGGCACGCCCGCCAGCGCCGCCGCCGGCACCAGCTCCGCGGCGAAGTCGACCGAGGTATAATATACTATAACAGGAATTTATTTATTTTCTTTCGCGTTAACTGCCAAAAACGTCGTCAACATAGTAAGTGTTCAAATCGATTACATATTTAAACAAATCTATATATAATATATGAGAGGACAAGCAAGACGCTAGCATCTTGCTGGCGTTTTGCGTTCATATTTACCAGAGGTGATGTCTGTGTACCGGAAGAGCCGCTGAAGAAGCTCTCCCGGTGCATGACCCTACTAACGTCGTTAACGCTAAGAACAACGTTTAATGCGAAATTATAACCAAAAATTTCACCATTAATAAGTGTTACCAAATGTATTTACACTAAGAAGGCTGTTTGGAACAGGAAATATGGCAATTCAAGGCACTGAACCGCGCTCAATGGGAGAGCAGGCTCTTCGTGTGCTCTCCCTGCGATAAGATTGATCTGATTATTGTATTAGATACAAGAAATGATTTTGTTGCATTACACATACATTATTTTTTAGCATTAAGATGTTAGGCAATAGATCTGTGTAAAACTTTCTGCTCTCTTCATCGCGTCTCCATTGTGCCACATTTGGAATTTTGCCGGCGACGTACGTTCATTTCTAACATTGGCTACTGGCGATCGCTTTGAAGGGTCCAATCGCGACCAGAACAATGAAACAAAACAAGCAAGCTGACACGATTGAGCGATACTTGAGATTATTATGTCGAACGAAATGTGAGAATTAACGTTTAATTCCCTCATCTTGTGTGTATATTTTTGGGCTACGTCTAAATGAGATACTTAAGTGGAGTGTAATATATATTTAAAGATTACGAATAGTTTTGTAAATATTCGAGCCAGGGCGCTTCTTGTTCTGTAAGAGTTATTGTACGTTTTTTTATCGAGAGCAAATCATTTCTAGTCGAATGTATATAAGCTAGGGAGTCGCATACTACATTTTAAAATTAATTTAATATTATCTACTAAGTGTTTTTTTAATAACTAATAAACAGTGAATCGTACATCAAATATTATACTCCCGAAATAAGTATTGTAGTTTAGAAATCGTAGAAAAGTAGAATTTTCAATTTTCGATAAAGCCAACAGCCCACTCCTTGTAAAATGTATCTCTCAAATGTAAAGAAAGTGTAAGGCGTTTTTTTAACGCCGGTGATATATCGCCTAGTGGTCGCCTAGCTTTAGCAAAACAAATGGTATGCAACCCACAGAACACCACCCAAACTGCGCATGCGCGTGAAAAATGCAATCATGCTTCTTGTACACGGCGTGGCCATATTTGTTTATAGTGAAAACGTATTTTTAGACGAAAGTGCATCCATTTTCGACCAACCTTTCTGTATAAACATTGTGAATTTGTAATGTATACACTAATTGTTAATGGGTGCGCCAGAAAACCGTCGGCGCGCACAACGTTAGCGAAAAAATGAGGACTTCTACAGCATCGTGCATAACAATTGGAATTCTATTTTTTGCAACATGTAGTGCAAAATACTCTTCCAATGTGACTGCACGGAACAAAACGACGCCGGAACGGATCCAAGGCCTACTACTCAAGGATATAGCAAGAGATTTAAGTATCGAACTGAACAGCACCACCAGCGAAGAACTTGGCATTCCATTCATTCAGGTATGACTTGCAAAATTTATCTTCATGTAGATTGGAAACTAATGGGAAGCATCTTTTAGCAATTGTATGCCAAATTTAAGTACACATCAGTCCTTCAGGATGCTGACAAGAAGCTCATTAGGATTGCAAGTCAACTTGAATTGAAACTGAATCAAACATTTGAGTTGCTGAATCAAACGAGGAGCTTTCTGGAGGTGTATCATAGGCTGAAGCAGAGACCTTACATTCCATCAGCTGCATCTCCATGTGACCTGCAGGAAATTGACTTGGAGGAGTTTGAAGTCAGTGAAATGCTGAGTGTGGATAATTCATATGAAGAACAGCCTGTGGATATAAATCAAGGTAAACCTTCTACTGTTTAATGATGTGTAACTAATTGTAAGTTTAGTTTTGAAGAATATGAGAGCTGGCAACAAGGTGCTAAAGGGCTTGGTGAAGCAGCAATTCTTCTTGTCACATGAAGATGTCACAGAGGAGTCTGGAAATATCCCATTGGGAAGTTGCCAAGGAGCTTGTGAAACCTTCATGTGGTCTACATACATGTCCAGAGTGCAGGCGAATCCACGAAATGTGATGCTCCTGTTGGATCATGGAGGCTCATTGAGTAAGCAACAATTTTTAACAGTAAAAGCTCTAGCTAAGCAGGTCATCTCCGTATTGAACGACAACGATCGAGTTGGACTTTTGGCTTTGGCCGAAGACACCAGCAGAGCATTCAGCCAAGAATGCGTTGTACCTAATTTAGGCAGAAGTCAGAACGCCCCAAGTGAAAACGACATTGTTACATTAATCCCTGCAAGTGCCAGAAGCAAAAAGAGCCTTTACATGTTCATCGATAATTTACCAAAGGGAAATGGTAAGAATTACATTTATTAAAATAGCATAATTTCTAATTGTAAGGGGGCATTTCAGCCTCAACGAATCACTCCCTTGGATTCCAGGAAGCATTTGAGATGATAAAAGCCAGCAACATCTCTGCGAATGAAACGGTTATGTTGCTCTATGTAAGTCGGGGACTTCTTTCTTCGTTGACGGAAGCCAAAGTTGTGCTGGAAACAATCCTGACCCAAATTGACGATGCGGATCAGCAGATTATCATCAACACTTGCGCCGTTATCGATGGTAATGATTTTATTAATTACGGATGAAATTACTAATTATTTTTTCCGTTTAGAAACGAAACCTGTAATGTACGAGACGCATTTTCTAAGGGACATTGCCGAACAAAACTACTCCAAGTACAATATTGGATTCGACTACACGCCGCACAAGGGCATCATGCTCCAGGTGAATTCAACCCGGGCTGTCGGCTTAGCTGCTGCACGTTTTTTCAACACGCTGACACCGTCCCCCAGCTATAACATGGAATACCAATTGTCTACACCTCAATGGGATGCTGACAATCGTCAGTTATTCGTAACAGCCAGCATACCCTGTGGGACGCATGGGGAGATTGGGATTTTGGGAGTGGATTTGTACATGGCGAGTCTGATGGAAGACGTAACATATTACAGCAATTACGAACGCTATGATCATGCATTTGCTGTTGATATGAAGGGCATTACATTAGCTCATCCGCTATATCCACGTCCCTTGGCTGTGAGAGAGCTGCCATCGTTTGTTTCCATCAATAAGTTTGAAATCAATCTCAATGACTGGCTCATGAAGCATAAGAATGGAGGTTTTGTAACCCAGCACTTCGCAAACAAGATGGTAAGTTTTTAGTAATATTGCGAAGAGGAAAGTAACTAAATAAGTTTGGTAATTTTCAGAAAAAAGTTTATTGGAAAAATGTGCTCAATTACTACATTGTTGGAATTGTGGTAAATTACATTAAGGGCGAGGAAATCCCTAAGCGACCCTTCAAGGTATCCTGGTTCCAAGATGGAACGGGAAATCAGCTTGTTCATCATAGATTGGACATCATTCCATCAGCGAAGATGTGCAGGCACTTCAATCAGTTGGCAACACTGGGTAAGAAAACAGTTGGCAACGGCTAGTAACATAAAAGTCACTAACTCACTTTTCTGCAAATTCGTTACTTTTTTTTTGCTTGGTCATTTCGGAAAAAGTGATAGTGAAATTTTTCGTAATTAGAGTGCTTCTTGTGGTGATATTTTGACTTTAATTTAGATGCTGGAACGTTGTATTTGAGTGCATCATGTTTTCAATCGCCGACCGCGTATCTGCACACCGCCACTTCTTCAGTCTTCTCGCCGTTGACCGTCCAGAAATGCATGGCCTTCCTGAAAGACAACACCAGGTACCTTTCCAATCCAGGACTACGCGAGGAAATCCGGGATGACGTCGCAACATTGGCCCACATCTTGGAGTATCTTCGCACTCAACACCTGCAAGGATCCAAGGGAAGGTACATAGTACGAAGGTATGTTGCATCTCCTAGTGGGGTACTTGAAACATTTCCTGGGGGTATGTTGACTCCTGGTTTTGAACCAACACGTCGCTCATGGTATTTACGCGCTGTGGAGCATCGCTTCAAAACCATTTTAACACCACCATACCTGGACGCTGGTGGTGCTGGCTACATTGTTACAATCGCCTACGCCACCGAGCACGCCGTCGTAGGCATCGACGTAACATTCGGCTACATCTTCAAGTTGGTATTGGAGCATATGCCGTTCTGCACGGAGAAGAAGATCAAATGCTTCATGATGGACGACCGCGGGTACTTGATCTATCATCCCAATCTGATTGATCCCAATGGACATGGACCCATAGAACAAAAGCACATCATTCATAAGGAACCTCAAGTTGGTAACGACATATTGTATCACAGTAATTTCATTAAGAAGGTGCTTTGTAATAGCTTTGCTGATAGCACTGTACAAAGGTATTACTGGCTGAATACGACCGGTAATGAAATTATTATGAATGCGGTGCATGGGGAACACAATGCAAAATATCAGGTGAGCCCCATTGATGGCACGAACGCATTCATTGGATTCGTGAATATATCCGACGAAGGGGTAGCCACATTTTGCCCATGTAGCATGATAAATCGCCTATGTTTGAATTGCAATCGCATGGAGCAGAAGGAATGCGAATGTCCATGCGAATGCCCCCTAGGTTTAGATGCGGAGTCATGCAATGCGAGCAATCAAACAACGGGGTTGAAACCTAATAATCCGCATTGTCCGGTGATGCCGGAACAATCATTATCAACTCTTCCAGCCATGACCAACATGCACAACATGGCAGACGAATTGAAAGCGTGCCTGCCCATCGCTTGCGAAACGCTCACAGCGTATCAGGCATGCCTCGGCGTGCTCGGTTGCGAATGGTGCCAGGTGGACGTCGACGGCGAGACTCCACTGGCGGCACCCTTCTGCACGTCCATCCAGACATGCTTCAACGGCATCCTCGGCTCGCCAACCCCATATGGCGACTCGCTGGAGCGAGCGCTCGACTCCGACGACCTGCTGCTCGGTGGCAGCTACTCGCCCATCGGGCCCGTCATCGGCTCCATGCTGGCCGTCTGCCTCATCCTCATCTTCTCCTTTATTTGCTATCGCTCGTACACGTCGCCCAGCGTCGATCGCTTTTATCTGACCTCCGCGCAAGAGAACCAAGTGCGTATGAGCGATCTGAACATCAGCGACGACTACCACGAGCTGGACAATCACCAGGACAAGTTGCTGCAGGACAGCAAGAAGCCTGAGCCGATATCACCATACTGTGTGTCGACCGGCTATCGTCGACCTCCGACAGCTGCAGATTCAGACCACGGCTACTCGACGATGACGCCGCATGACGAATCCGAGCATTTGTCGTTTGCGCCGCACGAGCTCGAAGAGGACGAGACGTCGGATGCGACGTCCATCAATACCTCCGTCTCGTCGCGGCGACATATTCGACTGATGGGACGGAATAAGCATAAGTTATCCGACTTTACATCACTGCCGAATCGTAATTGCATTATTGCCCCAGTAACCGTCCATAGAAACATGGAGTATGCCCAGTGAGACGTAATTTAATTGACGTAATTTACGTTCAGCTTTAATAGATGATAGCAGTCCCTGTAATTACCGAATTTTTGATATCGGTACAATGTTAGGCAGCATTTTGTCGAAAATTGTTAGGTGAATTACAATTTTGCAGCAATGTAAAAGGGGACGCTAGGTATTTATATCTTTAATCGTTTCATCTCTTATCGATCATTGCCTAATTGATTCACACAATTTCGCACTTCGGCCAGACATGATGCATTTAATTTTATGCAGTGCCATGGTAAACAGACTGTTAGCGAATATAAACATTTCGAGATAACGGTCGAGCGTTATGCACATGAACAAAGGCTGATTTCAAATATTCAACTAACATATTTGCACACTTCAATAACATAATCTTTCAATGATCCACATAAATATTCAGTCGCCTATCATGAGCAAAAAAACAAATTCGTTTCAAGGTTTATCTTGCAAAACATAAAGGATATGTGGACGCGCTAATGAGCACACATTTGTTTATTTTGAAACGAATTCGTTTTCGTTTTTTGCGTTGTCATTGAACTGAACCGTTCGATATTTGTTTATATGTCCGTAAACAAGCGATACACCGCCTCACAGTCATACGATTGCGTACTCGTACTTAAGTATTATTATTGATTTAATGTTCTCGTTCCACTTATTTACTGGCTGGACAATCATGTTGTTCTCTTTGTGATACCTTCGCAACATGTCGTGTGTGACTTACTGTAGCTGTATTTGGATATTCTTGTATATTGACAATATTTTATTATGAATACGACGTTGTAATTAATATGCGCCTTCCGTGCCAAAGTGGAGGCGATGCCCGAATTAACGATTGCTGATTAATTTATGTATGCAACAGCAACTTTCCATCCGATCGGGTGGCACTGAACTGAAATATTATTGAATTAATAAACCGTTCGAAATTATTAGCAATTCCTCTGCGTTTCATTTCGGGTAGCAAGTGGGAAACGTGCGTTTCCTGCTTCAGGGAGTTGAGCGACCCTGCCCATGCGAGCTCACCCATCCCACAGGAGGAAGTCTGACCCCAGCCGATCAAGGAGGACCATCCACGACAAGGACGAGATCAACCTGGGTTCCAATTGCAATGCAACGAAATCCAAATCTCGACGAGGTCAACGATGTTAGGCGCGAATAATATCAAGGTAAACATGCTTTTTAATTACAACTTTTGGAAGGAGGGAATGATTAAAAACAAAGTACGGAAAATCGATTGTTTCTATTCCTTCGTCATTCAATAGAGAACAGGAATTATATAAAAAGTATGGAAGTGTGTACTTAAGTGTTATCAATAATCTAAGAACACTGGAGATTAGGTATACGCCATTTCGTGTGATTATTAAATGGTAACAGCTCTTGACTAGTAGAGAAATGAAAAATGCCAAAAATTCAATATATTCTCTCTATATATATAATAGCGATCTACATACTAAATAATTTTTTTTGCATTCAAAAATATTTGGTCGTTTGACGACCGTTTTATTCATTTTTTTGTTTGTACTTAATAATTAGACTTGAATTTCTCACATACAGCGATGAGCAAATGAAATGATGCGTCCGACTTGTATATATTATCTAAATAAGAGGTGCTACAATATGAAGCAATCGATTTTGTAGGCACGTCCAAGTCGTTAGCTCACCCTGTATAGTATAGAATTCCACATAAAGTTTTATCTGCTAGTTGTAATGTACAATTCGAATAATTTAAATTCAACGCGCAAACAATTTCTCGCTCTCTTTCGCTCATATTTAATAAATAATAAACATCGAAAAATAAAATACTTTTTTTGAGATATTTTTTCTTCATAAGAATCACTAGTATTTTGAAATTTTTTTTGTAAATTTTTATCACGTTTTTTGAGATATACTCATCATTAGTCGCATCGATTAGCTTCACTCCCTGATAACGCACAAATGCGTGCTGAAGTTCTCGGATGGTTTGAGACTGTTCCATCTCAACGAGTAGCGCATCTTCATGCGTTTACGCTGCAGATTACGCGCATTGTTGTCGTAGTTCTGCAGGATGCTCTTAAGAGTTGCATGGCATGTTAGCATCTGATTCGGTGTTATCTGCCGAGAAGAAGAAAATTTAATTTAGTTGAATGTTCTTACTAACTTTGGTATGTTTCTAGGTTGATGTCGACTGATGCTTACCATGCAGATGTTCTGGAGCTGGCAGGAATCCAGCCACATGCGTTTGACGTGCTCAGGGGAGAAGTGATGCGACTTGTTTGGCCCATCCGGAAGTAGCAGGCGGCCCATTTCCGATTGGATCAGAGCGAGGGCCACCACGCTTGGCCTTATTGCAACGCAGCGCGAATCCAACATCACTACCTCGAGTCGAGTGAGTAGACTTTTCTTCTGTAAACAACAAAACACACAAAAACGTCAGAAAACGATTGCTGCTGTTGATGTTGAGCAATCTAAATACGTATAATCCCATACACTGATATAAACCCTTTAAACAAACAACTCAGTTGATTGCGAGCGCTAACATTTGTTGTATCATCACGATAAGGAAATTCGTTAGGTTGTTTAGCAGCATTGAAGTTGACCCGATGTGAACTCATTTGATTAACTCGGTCGGACCGTTGAACGGACAACAAAGGCCTCTTTCTCCCCTTTGCCAAAACCGAATTATCATACCCCATATATACATTTCATCATAGTCGCACATGTTTGACATGCAGCAGTGCGTAAAACTCACCTGGAGAATGGTTGCCTTGACGTTCTGCTGTCTGGCAGCGACTTCGAGTATCTTGACGAAGTGATCCAGGTAGTTGACGGCGGTATGCGGAATTTCGCCACCATTCAAGCCGAGCTTCGAGCGCACGATCTGCGCCATGCGTTCCAGATCGCTGACGGTGCATTTGATCTGCGAGATGGTGACGAGATCGGATGCATTCACTGGGCAATTGTGCAGCTCGGATGCGATGTACAGGCAACTGATGGACGCGCAATCCAAGTGCTGCGCTTTCACCTGAGCGAAAACGAATCGAATTAATTAGCGGCCAACAGAAAAGGCGTAAATTGAATGTGACGTCATTGGTAAATATTTTACGCGTTTTACAATTTTAGACTGGCACACATTGCTGATAAGGTTGTAGTAATTGAATGTAACGTAAATTTTTGACCTAAATATGCGTCAGTGTCGTTACTAAACGATTTCGATTGAAAAAATAGAGTTCCAAGTATTGCATCATCATAGTTTTTGTCATTTAAAAATGTTAGAGTAGATGTTTTGTAAACCAAGAGAGTTTGCCAAGGTCATAGAAACAACACACAAGTGATGCTAATAATATTCAGATTAGATATGCGTAATTATTTGAACCAATTAGGAACAAATGGAAATCGAAACGATGAAAATAGGCATTCAATATCAGTTAGGGCCACATGCGAAACATCCGCATGTTTGAACATGTTGAAACTTGTAGTGAACAAGTCCGTACAAAAATATACCTGGCGTCCGTATCGGAATTCGGATACAGGGCAATACAAAAGGCACTATTTTGGAGTGCTTCCTTAATTTGGTAAAACAGATAACAATAATTGCCTTGTAAACTTTAAACCTATGAATACCTATTGTAAAGCAATGAATTCCGTGTAGACTTTTGCAATAATGACGCAACATATCGCCCGTTTAGATTACTCATACTATAAGCGAGCTTTAAACATGTTCGCGACGAGGCCTGCTCTATGACGCGTTCGCCATGGAATTGCAGTAACCAAGCTGGGTTTTTAAGCTCAATAAAAATACATCATCAATTTCGCGATCGGCTTACCTTGATGCGACGCTATCCTGCTCCTTATTTACATAAAGAGGTCGCGGCTACAATGGGCGCATCGTGTGTGCCATATGCATGCAATTCAAAATGGAAGCGTACAAGTAAACAACATCTCGTAGGTAGCGCGTTCATGCAAAGAACGCGCGATTCGATAACCAGTTAGCTGGTCCGGTCCGCGTTGAGGCTTCATCGCGTCGCATCAGCTTTTTATAGAAATTTCAATGGCACTTGTTGAATTGTTGGCTCGCGAATGTCTCTTGCGATATACTGGCTGTGTAATTCTTGCTAGCAACATTTACATTTTTCTGATTACCAAATTGCGCTTTCTATTTCGGTGTAAACAAACGACGAAACACAATTTTCATGCCTTGGTTTTCTAGGTTGAGCCGCGGATTTCGCTGGGTGGAACGCCGCAATAACAACGACCGAACGAACGACCGTTTACGCGACTCGCGGCAGGCAACCATTTTGTCGTCGACATGGATTGTTGAACGCGACGCAATTCGCTGTTATCGCACGCGCCCGATTAACGCGCAAAGTAACAATGAGACTTACCTTCAGCTTGGTGAGGAATCGGTCGAGAATGTTCAAACAAGTAATGAACGCCTCGCTGGAGAGGTCGAACCAGGTCTTGAGGAAGCGCAGCTTGCGCGCCGCCGAGTCGCGGCCGCTGAACGCATCCTCGGAGGAGTTTAGATCGGTGATGGCGTTCGTGTTCGCCATGTACTTCTGCTCGACTTTCAACGCCTTCTCCAGGTCGTAAATGAGATGCTTGCTGTTGTTAGCATCCGGGCTAGGCCGGCCCCTTAGCTTGCTGCTTCTGTGCTTCATTCTCTCGGACGGCGGCGAGAAAACGGCCGAACGCGCGATGCAACGGATTCCTTTGTTGTTGATGGTTGTTACAAAACCCCTGACCGATCGGGGGCTGGAATCAAGCTGCCATCGTACGCGTCGCGTGAACAAGCAAACAGTAAGGAGCAGGCCCAGTGTCTACAAGTCGTCGGTAGAACAAGAAAACACCCAGCAATTAGTAATGATTTGTTACCAATAACTTTATACTATGAGTATAGCGTGTCGAGCTCGATTACAGTTCGGTTCTGTTGTGCTAATTCGATTCCTTCGATACTATTGCTGCTGCTGCTGCTGCTACGCGCAAAACGCGCTGACGGGAATCAAACCGCACAGAACAAAGAACTTTATCGTTAGCTGAGCTGCTGGGACGTTTAGAGAATGCGTTGCGTTTCGTTTCTGGGCGAAACCAACGACAACAGCGTGCAAATTCGCTTACCCGGATGCTTATCGAACGAACAGTTTGTGCGATCGCTCTGTGTCGAGTATTTTGGGCACTAGCAATCACCAAAAAAATAAAAAAATAGTTGACGCACAACTGGCGAGTCGACTGACGACTTCGCAGCGACTTGGACGACTACAAAGCGACGCGAAAGCGCTCCACGACGAGGACGACGACGTCGACGCGAACGGTTCGGCGGCGGTGGTGGAGGTAGAAGCCGACGAGAACGGCCTGGATTGTTCTCGAAGCTTATGCAACAAGCGCCTAAGCGAGTGCTTTTCGCTGCTGCGGCATAGAGGCTACATTCGTGCGGCACTGCTCGTCTCCGATGTGTTCGTAATCGAGGGGACCTCCAACGAGCAAATTCAGCTGCTAGTGCACGACTCCTAAACGGCGATATTCGTTCGCTAGCCGGTTTCATCGATCCGCATAATTTCAGCGGAATAAACAAACGGTTGCGATGCGGAGCGCTTGAAACTTTAGCAATGCTCGCGTAATCACGTACTTTGGTAAGCAATTCTAATCCATTTGGAAATCGAGTCTTCGAGTCGCAAGTTTTTAGTTTGAAACTATACTTTATTGTATGCAACTAAACATACTAAACTCAAAGTCATTTGAGTGAACAAGTTCAAAACTTCTATGAAATGCAATTTAATTAAATTTATTTTTTGGCATTGCAATAATATATAATATGTGATTCTTACAACACTTTGGCACTACTATATTACAAATTTGAATAGAACATTAGGAGAGACATGTTTTAGGCGAAATAAATCATCTCAGAAGATGATTATTTCGTGTAGCGTTCGCAATCAATCAGTTTCTGAGCTTCGGACTAGAATTAGAACATTGCTTAAAATTTGTCAACCAATACTGGAATCACTACTAATACCTGTATAATTTTGTAGAGCAACATGACGGCATCCACCGATGATTTGCAATTGTCGCTCGTCGCGGGAATGCTGGCACCAGGAGGTGTCCGCTTGCCCCATCCGGTGGAGAAGTTGAGCTGAGCGGTACACACGCCAATTGCGACCAGCATGACGAAGACGAACGCTCCTCGATACATGTCTGCAAGTGGAATACAAAGTAAGAAAGTCTCTTATATTCTTACCTGGCTGGTGGTGCATAGAAACAGAGATTACTTTTAGGCGGCCAGGAGAGTACGGTATGCGCGATCGAAATGAAGGAACGTCTTCAGCGGCTGGAGTAGGACTGATCGGCAGAGATAGCCCTGTGATTGCCTTTTATAGGCACAACTTTCGTGGCTGAATGACGATCGCCTCGTGGGCATCCACCGCACTTTCATCTTTTTCCAATCAAATTAATTGAAGAATCGGAAGAAGCCGTACATGCACATGTAGACGTAAGTATATATTTATTAAGTTTCGAAGGGATGCGCGAACGTGTGGGTTATGTTTATTGAGAAGGAAGGGAACGCGCACGAACCGTTTGCCAGTACTCATATGAACTCCTGCAAGATGATGGCCATCCATACGGCAAATAACAATAACAATTACGGATTGCTTTAGTAAATAATGGCAAATGAATTCTCTACCTCTGAAAGCTTTCTTTAATTTCTTCATTTATTTGATCGCGCTTCGTTTGAGTAAACGATTAATTCAATATTTCACAACGTATTTGATTTACGAATTGACTTTACGTGTTATATTTCTTGATTGGAAATGTATAGGTATTATCAATTACTATATATCTTTAAGTTTTTATCGAACTGGTATTGCGCCTGTGCAGTTTCCAGAATTTGCCAAAAAATCATCCGGTCGAATAAGGAAATATAGTTTTTCTAGGGTTTAAAATTACAATTTTCTTGTTAGATTTTTTAATATTTTTGTTGTTTTTTTTTTTTTCAGGAACCTACTGTTCAATGGGGATAGTTTAACAGGGGGCTGGCAACTTGGCTGATAATTTTGAGTTAGTTCTTTTGACACAGGCATGATTTAACTCCGCTATACCCGTCCCAAGCCGGGGGCCTTATCATACAAATGATAAGGTAGGAGGAGGGTTCGAGGAGTAACACCTCGTTAAAAAACCAGGGTTCAACTGGCTCCGGTTGATATCACTCTGTAAGGGCTCCTGGTCCAGGGTTACAGGACTTGGACAACCAGCGGCTGTTACCAAACAGTCTGTGTAAGTTATATCAGCAAGGCTTTCGAGTGAATGCATGACTAACAATGTTGCTTCTACTTTTGCAGTTACATAATTGACTGGTGACAGCTAAGTCAGATGCCAATTGTAATTTTCAAGATTATCGGATCTTCGTCTTCTGCAACAGTTAATGTAAGTCATAAAAATTCGTTGTTATTGTTATAAACACTAACACAATCTGATTATATAGGTATGTCCTTCAATGCATACAATGATGATATGGTTGTGATTTCATTACA
>JARJDZ010001604.1:0-119487 GCA_030264555.1 Aleochara sp. GC000083
AAACCTTGCTGATATAACTTACATTGACTGTTTGGTAACAGCCGCTGGTTGTCCAAGTCCTGTAACCCTGGACCAGGAGCCCTTACAGAGTGCTAACAACCGGAGCCAGTTGAACCCTGGTTTTTTTAACGAGGTGTTACTCCTCGAACCCTCCTGCTTCCTTATCACTTGCATGATAAGGCCCCCGGCTTGGGACGGGTATAGCGGAGTTACATATGAACCAACCTCCAAATCACAAGTCATGTTACTCAAACTCTCTTCACTATTATCTGTTGTATGATGAAGGAGATTATCAAGTAGCTCATACAGAATACCTGAGGAAATAGAAATTAACATTAAATTTTATATTAGGTTAAAAAGACATGCAGTATTTAGAATCCCATTGAAAATTAACCCAAATCATGCAATAATCAATAGTGATCATGATTAACGTGAATTGTTATTTGTACTCACCGGTGCTGGTGTTGAAATTGAAAATCCATTGAATTCGCATGGATTTCCCGGAACTTTTCGCTCAACGTGAAGACGGAGGCACGCATTGATATTTGAACATCCCCACAGTTTACAAACCATCGAAACTATTTAATTAGCTGCCACTAATTACGGATCAACCAACCTTATCGTTGCAAATGATGCAGCAAAAGGCCAAAATGATAGCCAGTTGTTGATTGTTGGCGTCTATCGCAAGCTTTTGTTTATTTCATGAAGGTTTGTTTATGCGAAGCTGGCCACTGGGGGCGCCACCTTCCAGCCATTCATAATCAACCTTGAAATTAAAGTAAAATTGGAAATTAATTCGTTGCCTTTAAAGTGTTTAACTGTTGCGCGCCAGGTAAAAAAATTTATCAAGTTAATTTAAATTATAGCATTGCGAAATTTTAGAATCCAACCAGTAAACTGTTTGACGTGGTTTGAAAGTAAAAAAATATTCCTCGGAGGGAGTAATGTCTCATTACTCCCTCCACGCAATATTCCAAGACCGTGGAGGTGATGGAGGTAGTACTCCCTCCACGGTACTCCCTAAAACTTAACCTAGTTTATATCGTAGGTGTCTCATCTATGGGTATAATATAGGTACAAGTTGTAAATTAAAGCAGACTGTCATGTTAGGATGAATTAAAGGTACGCGTGCTTTACATTTATGTAATAGCTATTTTAAAGTAATTTGTATTACAGATGTCCGTCATCATTGAAACAACACTAGGCGATATTACTGTCGACCTATTCCTTAAAGACCGACCGACATCATCTTACAATTTTCTTAAACTATGTAAGATCAAATACTACAACTACAACTTGTTTCACACAATTCAACCAGGTTTTATTGCTCAAACTGGTGACCCTACTGGCACTCGTAAAGGTGGAGAATCAATATATGGAGTGATTGATGGGAATACAAGGAGATTTTTTGAGGCCGAAAAGACACCAAAAAT
Organism: Aleochara sp. GC000083; assembly: GCA_030264555.1. Classification (NCBI taxonomy): domain Eukaryota; kingdom Metazoa; phylum Arthropoda; class Insecta; order Coleoptera; family Staphylinidae; genus Aleochara; species Aleochara sp. GC000083. Next base: position 1,434 of record JARJDZ010001604.1, read on the forward strand.
AAAACATACAAGCATGGGTCTACTATCATTTGTTGGCAATGAAGAAGGTATGATTGGTTCTCAGATCTTCTTCACACTTGGTAAGGACCTTTCCTACTTGGATGATAAGCACTGTGTGTTTGCGGAAGTAATGGAAGGTTTAGATGTGCTTGAGTTATTGAATGAGACCATATGTGATGCAGATAATAGACCATATAAAGATGTACGCATAACCCATACTGTCATCCTAGATGATCCCTTCAACGATCCAAAAGGATTGCAAATACCTGAGCGATCACCGTCTCCGAGTGAGGAGCGCTTAAGCGGTGGCCGCATAGCCGCTGATGAGGAGATCGACGACAGCACTGGTAAAAGTGCAGCCGAACTTTGCGAGTTGCTTGCCGAAAAGGAAGCGAAGGCACGCGCTACAATCCTCGAAATGGTAGGCGATATTCCGGATGCGGATATGGCTCCGCCGGAGAACGTACTGTTCGTTTGCAAATTGAATCCGGTAACAACCGAGGATGATTTGGAGATCATCTTCAGCCGCTTCGGAAAGATCGTCTCGTGTGAGATCATCAAGGACAAGAAGACGGGCGATTCGTTACAGTACGCTTTCGTCGAATTTGATAATCCCAAGTCATGTGAGGATGCCTACTTCAAAATGGACAATGTTCTCATTGATGACCGCCGCATACATGTTGATTTTAGTCAGTCGGTTGCCAAGGTAAAATGGCTTGGCAAAGGACGTGGTGTTGCCACCTACGACGAAGATGGTAGGCGTATGAAAGACGGGCGCAATGATCTGGGAAAAGGAATCTACAAACGATACTCAGAGAAGAAACCACACAAACCTTTCAGGAGGAAGAGCTGCAGTAGGTCACCTCGCAGGCGAAGTCCACACGAAGATCGAAGCCGCCATAATAGGAAACAGGAAAGAGGACGAGATGATAGAGTAGATAAAAGCTACGAGCGCAAGTACCGAGGAGACCCCAACCAACGAGGCCGAGGTCGTAATGAACGGGTGATTCAAGGAAATCAAGATAGCAGAGAGGAGCGCAATTATAGAAGATACCAAGATGATCGCAGGCACGAAAAAGAGAAAATAAGGAGTGATAATAGAAGGGGTGGTAACGATAGAAAAGAGTCATTTAGACGCGATGATAAACGCAGAAGTCGCAACTATGAGCGGGAAAGTGACCATAAGCCAACTTCACGGAGAAGTTCCGATCGCAGACATGATGCGGAACACCGTATTCTACCCGAAGAATCAAGTAATTGCCCGAGTCCAAAACCTCCTTCTTCTCAAAGCAGGACCCCTGGGAAAAGACACGTAACGTGTGACGATTCAGATGAGTCAATATCGAAGAAAAAAGTACACAATAGGAATAAGTCATACACAGATACCAGCGAATCATCGAGTTATGATGATGAGCCGGTACGCCGGAAAGCATCGAAAAAGTCCAAAAAGAAGAAGAAGAAGCGGCGCCGCCAAGACAGTACTTCATCAAACTAAGACGCATCCCGAGGCGTGGTTGTTTTCAAGAACTAGCTTCATCCACGTTATACGTCCTACGTGTTTATTGTATGTTGATTGACAAGTTTTGGTAGTAAATAAACCCGGCGTCGTTTATGAACTGAAAAATGAATTGATCAATGTCCCGTGCAAAACATCCACGCATTAACGCGTTGAATATTCATCGCGATAAAAAGTAATTAACATGAAATGCGCATTTTATTGCAAGGCGAGGCTAACGCAAGACAAACACTTCACACAGGGTACGCTGGACGAGCGCAGCTATGGGCCTAGACGTAGCAAATCGATACGTGAATAATAATTCTACCACGATAAATTTGGGCAAATAAGAAACGAGAAAAGCAAGAAAGAAATGAATTGTAATCCATCTCGGAACAAATGTAAATGTCGTGTGTATGCGATGTAACAATGCGCCGAGGCGTAATCGGTAAGTGCGCCCACGACCCAGCTGTCCCCCAACGGATAGGACGAGTCCACATACAGAAAGGTCACAGAGAAATGGCGAGTTTGAAAACGAGGAAATCAACTAGTTCATCCTTTAGCGCCATGAAATGAAAGCGCAGTGGTGGTACTCAACGGTAAAATTAATTTCAGGCCAATTAAATATTTAGATACCCCTGGAAGCGGTTCTAACAAATTACTCTGTATAACCATCCTTTCCTTGAGTCCTGACAGTGGCGCAGCGTGCGATGGAAATTTCGCGGGGGCGTGTGGCAGCCAGGGCGCAGGACGTTCGATTTTTCCACGCAGCACAAGCATGATGATCTCGCTTGCCTGCTGCGTCCATCCGGCAGTCTACTGGGGGACTTCAGCCGCAGCGAACCAGAGCCAGCTAGAGCAACATGTCGCATCACGTCCACATTGGGAAGACTCTCACGGTTCTTCTATCGCTCATCCTAGTTAGCATCGCTATTCCCACTTCGGTCCTCGAGGATCTGATGTCAAGCGATGTCACGAACAAGAAAGGTACCGTACTTTCAAATAACTACCGCGATTGTTGCGTCATTTCGGCGTGCGTGTGTGTGTCTCGTGGAGTCCTTTGAATGGGGCGTTAATTTTCATTTCGGTTTACCCCTAATATTATGACAGATATCAATGTTGATTGATTCGTGATTAGATTCGCGGGATATTGATATCTATGTGGGGGCGAAGGTTGTTGTTGCACGTCCACCGTTTTCGACCTGAGGAAAATCGATACGAAACACGCCAAATGCTCGAGCACTCGCTGCTTGTTACCTGTTGCTTGATTCGGTTCGGTCATTCATCAATGGCAAACCCATTACCCAAACTTGGTATTAATTTCGAAATACAGTCTGGAAAACAGTGTTTTAATCGCGCAGCGAAAAAGCGCATTAATTAATTATCCTTTCAGTAAAGCGCGCTCAAATTGCACCTGCCGGCGAGAAACCTCTCGAGAGTCAGAAGGAGTTCTTCTATCCGACTGCGATCAAGCGCGGTGGTAAGTAATTGGATGCGATGCGTTGACGTGCGTGCAAGGACCTAATTAATTAATCCACAATGCGCATTGTGAATTGATAGGAGGCAGCAGTCTGAAGAGCAATCAGCTGCCGCTGCTCACCGAATGGGATCAGCAGCGCTACAGGGAGCAAGCGGAGCGCCTGCCGCCCTCGCTGTACGCGTCCTTCGACGATTTGGACGACAAGTCTCCGGCGGACTACGACAAAGGCTACCGCTACGCAACGAATCGCGACAAATTGGACGAGTCGCTGGAGAATGCCATCCTCAAGTCCGAAATGTACGGCGGGCCTGCGGCGCTGAATCAATATCGCTACTACGGCGCTAATGATCGAAGGCGGAAGCGTCGCAACACCGCGAACGCCGGCCTCGCGAAGAAGGCGGCGCGTGCACAAAAGGCTCGAAGGTAGGATTGATGTTGTTGATGCTTGTTCGCGCGTTGTTTACCGATGCGCCGCCGCCGGCTTTCATCAAATAAGTTGCCAATAATGAGCCGGAACCGGCATTACTGCGCCAGGGAATTTCATTTGGATGGGCGAGATTGCCGCTTCGCTGCCTCCCATTACGGCGACGAAATCTAATGATGTTTACCTTTCAGGATCACGAATCGATTGAAGCGCGAAGCGGACCTGTCGCCGGAGGAGATACTCGCGATTCTCACGCTGTGGGAGAACGAACGCATGAATCAGAACCAGAATCGTCGACCATGGCAGGGTTACGAAGAAGATGGTTTGGGCGACTACCCCGGTGTTGGTGGTGCGGGCGCACTTGGAGGTGACGCTGATGAGGACTGGCTGGACGCACCCGTTTTCCCACACGCCTCTGATGACCACATGACTCCACCATCGCCCAACTACTACTACGATGTGGCACCGCCGTACTACGAGAAGCGCGGCCGCTGGGGCGGCTTCTCCGAGAACCGCCGCAAGCGCTTCATGGTCGCCAAGAAGCGCGCGGACCCCACGCGCGAATTGCGCTATCTTAATGGCCCACCCTCACGCAATGATTACTATACCTTGAGCGAGCTGCTGGCGAACCAGCGCGATCCCGACGTCCCGTTGTACCAGCGATACATGTTGTAAAGGGTGCGCGGCGCCTATAGATGCGTCGCCGCGTCTTGCACACTTGGGATGGCTGCTTTCCTACTCTCCGAAGACTGGGAAGAGTTGGCATCCTTTGATGACGATAATATCGGCCCCCCTCCTCAATTACAAATCAACCTGCAAAGAGCATAACATATTAGATGTGTATTATATATATTTATCGATGTAGTACGGTATATTTTTGAATGGATTTAATGAAGTGTACCCAACATCTGCGGATGCACTAACCCCATCAACAACCATCCCCCGGAATGGGATCAGTCAGTATAATAATGTTATGGAGAGAAATGCGAACCTAATATATATACATTGAATTGAGTTATATAAATGTTATTATATTTAATGTTGACTACTACTATATTTATTCATACTTATATTAATTGACCTAATCGGCACATACTTATTTAGATGATAATAAAGTAAGCGCAAATCACATATTTACGATTAATACTGCTTGTTTTCTCTTGCTATCCGCAATTTCCACGCCGCCATCAACGGCATCAGCTTGAGCCCTGCTGGCCAGCACTGTCTGGGCTCTTCGTGCCCAGACGCAATCTGATTATCTCAATGATTTCGGCATGCTCGTGATCGAAAGCTATATCCAGTGGCGTCCTGGATGTCTTATCCTGCACGTCCAGCCGAACGCCAATGTCTAAAAGGTACTTTACCACTGCGGCTACGCCCGTAATCGCCCCATAGTGCAAGGCGTTCCTGCCATACCTGTCAATGAAGTTGATCGCGGCGCCGTACCTGACGAGCACCTTGAGGAAATTCAAATCTTCGCGACTCAAGCAACCGAGAACCGCCTCTAGAAACAATGCGCACGTGAAAACAGCGCCATGCTTAAGCCACAAGCGCAGCCGTTGTGCAAGGGGGTACCGTGGAACAAATAGAGGGCGGACGGGCGGCTCTTATTAACGCGTGCACCACGTCGCAGAAGAAGTATGCAGATGTACTGATTGCGGGTGTCCAGGGTCGCCAATGATAATGGCGTATTGGAATACACGTCGACGATGTTCAGGCTCGCCTTGTAGGCGATAAGCGCCTTCAGGATCTGCACGGCGTTGAGTTTAACGGCCATGTGCACAGCCGTCTCTCCAGAGCTGCAAATGCAAATTGGTAGTGTTCACACCGATGCGTATGCGCGCATTCGTTGTACCCGTTTACCAAATTGACTTTCGCGCCTGCCTTCAGCAGGCACTCGACGATCTCGGTCCTCTCGGCGAGGACGGCCTCGTGCAGGGGCGACAATAGGAAGTCGAACGTTTGCAAATTGATATCCCGTCGCGGCCAGGTAATTAGCACTTCAATCAGGCTCAGATTTCCATTCGCAGCCGCTATGTGGAAGACCGTGCGGCCGATCATGTTATGCGAATTGATCGACACTCCATCACGCAGGTAATCGAGTACCCGTTCGTTATCGCACGTGTCGGCAGCATAGAAGAATTTCGAGACCGTTCGATCGCTGGCTGCCGTTAATGGATTGCGATCGATTTCATTCGAGTGGGGTATCACAATTTTTCGCTCATTGCTTGCCATTTTAAATTTGATGATGAAAATTCTATAATACCTGCATTCAACAATTCCTCGACAGCTGCTAGCAATACTGAAGTCTTATCTTATTCCACACGACACTTTACACGCGATACTTCACAGAAACTATCTACAATGTTCATCAGAAACACTATCAACACTACGCGTTTTCTTCAAATATCATTCTGCTTGATTGTCATATTTTCAACAATTACTATAGGCAACCAATGTTACAGAACTCTACTATTCTACCTCTGCCCTAAATCAAAAACTATATCTGTAGTGAATGAAACTCATGTAATGAAACATTTGCAAATATGCGCAATACTTAAGATTTGCTGAAACAATAGAATTCCGAATAAGTAATCAATACTGTTGCAAATATGATTTGAAAAACAATAATTGGGTTGCAACGCATGCGCACTTAGATACTTGCTGGTGTAGCGCGAGCACGTTGTGCGTCCTTGCTTCTCTAAAGGAATGATTCTTGTAAGGGTTATTTAGTTACTGAAGTGTACAAGTAAACGTTTTCAGAATTGCTGTTTTGTGCAAATTAATTTCATCACTATGGAGGTCGCAATTGCAAAGCAGCTCGAAATTTTCACCTTCAACGAAAGGTATCGGTTGAATAGTTTCAATGCATCCCGGCCTACGAAGTTTTCATGCAAATCCACAAGTGTACTACGGATTCGCCATAAACCAATTAGGCTGGGACCAATAATGTCTGGGGACCCAGTTAACAAGATTAATATGATTCGAAAAGCTCTTATTGCGGGGCCAGGAATACGGCGGGCCAAGGAGGCAAATCATCATCTGAAATCAACCCAATCTGGTTCCTTAATGCATCGATTTCCAAATCTTTATTGGGTTGAAAGCAAACGAAAAAGATATATACCTAGACGAAGTGACTTGGTCATTGGAGTTGTAACTAAGAAATCTGGAGATGTATTCAAGGTAGATATTGGATGTGCAGAACAAGCATCACTCTCTGTATATGCATTTGAAGGAGCAACAAAGAAGCAGAAGCCTAATTTAGATGTTGGTGATGTGGTGTTTGCCAAGGTGCTTTCTGCCAGAAGGGAAATGGAACCTGATTTAGTATGCATTGATCAGTACTACAGATCTAAAAACATGGGCCATCTTGATCAAGGTCACCTGCTCAACTTGCCTATAAACTTTGTACAATTGCTGTTGTCAAGGGACTGTGAATTACTTGATACATTGGGTAGAAAGTTTGAATTTGAAGTTGCAGTGGGTGTAAATGGGCGCATTTGGTTGAGTGCTAAAACTGCAAAAGATGTACTAAAAATCAGTAGAATAATAAAGGCAGCCATGAAGTTATCAATTAAACCTATTAATCATGTGTGTAAAAGATTTCGATGACGTAACGACGCAATTTTATCGATATGTTTACAATATAATTTCTAATAAATATTGCTTTTGCACATTCATGATGATGTCACTGAATTAATTATCACATTATTAGTCAAGTGTCTAGTGGAGAAAACATTTCATCATATATGTTTGAACACTAAGCACTAGTTTAGGTTAGTTTCACTTGACTGTGATTTCTAGTGCATACTGAAACATTACCTCCATCCCTAAGTTAAGTAACATGGAAACCAAAACAAACGGCATCCCTGGTGAGTACAGCAATTGTATACCGTCTATTAAACGCAGAAGTTTAATTTTAAAACAATGATTAACCTCATTTACAGCCAATGTCATGAATGGCAATGAAGGCAACTATCAAGAAATTAAGATAAAAACGCCATGGGGTCATCTTGCAGGTAGATACATTCTAGTTTAAATTTCAATCTCTCAATTATCATCACAACTGTTCTTCAGGAAAATGGTGGGGCCCTCTTGAGAAGCAACCAATTCTGGCAATCCATGGATGGCAGGATAATGCTGGGTCATTTGATGAGTTGGCACCATACATTTCCAACTCAGGGTTATCACTCTTAGCCATCGACTTGCCTGGTCATGGCTTTAGTTCACAATATCCACCTGGTATGTACTATTACATCTTCTGGGATGGCGTACAAATCGTTCGACGTATTGCCAAGCACTTCAACTGGCAGAAAGTTCAATTGATGGGCCACTCCCTTGGTGGCATTATATCGTTCATCTATGCGAGCGCATTTCCTGACGAGGTGGAAAGTATTATTTGCCTGGACATTGCCTCGCCAGCGGTCCGAGATCCCCTAACACTCGTGGACAAGATTGGACCAACCATATCGACTTTCCTGCGATACGAAACGCTTTCGAAGGATTCGCAACCATGCTACGAGTACGAATGTATGGTCGAGACTGCGTTGGAGGGCTACAAGGGCTCGTGCACACGAAAATCTGTTGAAATTCTACTTCGACGCGGCATGAAGCCGGTGGACGGCGGGAAATTTCTCTTCACCCGCGACGTTCGTCTCAAAGCAATTGGGATGGCATTGATTGGCATCAACGAGTCGATGGAGATGGCCAAACACATAACATGTCGTGTGATGAATATTCGTGGCAATCCAGGCATGAAACAGGAGCGACCTGAGTACTACGATATGGTCTTGGACGAATTGGAAAAGTCAGCGTCTATGGTGGAGCGACACGTCGTCGAGGGCATGCATCACCTGCATCTCAATGATGCTGGCAGCATCGCGCCACTCGTAATCAACTTCCTGCGCAACACTGCTAACTTTTAAATAATTGACCTATTGTGATAATTAGTACCTAAGTAGATGATTGCTTTGATAGGTAACGCATTGGTGATGGGAATGGTTTGCTAATCATTTCACCGAAATTTTCCTTTGTTGCACGATGGTAATGTTCACGTTATCTACTATCTGGTATTTTGAAGTCGTAGACGTGTTATTATTTTTATGACTGGTAATTTGGTTCTAGACAAATACAGGCAGATGACATTTGTAAGTTGTGACCGGCATTGAGGGGCTCTTATTATAATTGTGATAGATGCGTTCCCATTGCATTTCGGACGGACTGAATATCGCCTTGGAGCGCAGATTGGCCTTGGCAATTTCCAGGTCCTTTAGGATTAGTTTATTCCTTGCTTGTACGTCGTCGATCGATATTCGAGCACTTGATGTATGATTGCACTCTGCAGGCGGCGCACACACATCTTGCCTAATGCATCAGTTGTTATAAAATTGTTGCTTGAGTTAATAAATTCAGACTTACTTTGATTTTAATAAAATATTGATTTTTTGCTCCTCGTCCCTATACTTATTGAAGATTTGATCAATTTCACTGATTGGCATTGCGATTCGTGTCTGAATTGCTTTGTTTGTATCGTAAACAGAAAACGTTGCTGGGATGGTTACACTACAGGATGATGCCACTAATTGTAATTACCGAAATAAACCTTAATGGACGCAATAGGATATGTATTAATGGAAATATTGATAGCTCCCCATAAAATACCAATAATTCAAATGCAGGACTATGAATAATATTAGAATCATACTCCCATTCAAAACTCGAATTTTAATGGGACGCTATTAGCAATAGAAATTGCAAATTTTCAACTAACTAAATCGTAAACTTAATTAGCTGCTAGGTTCATAAATAGGAGAAATTATAAATAACCGTTTAGAGTCTGACTGTCAAGGAAATTAGGGCATTTTGCTAACTATCCAGGGAAGCCTACCAGTCTTTTTGAAGAAGTAATAGTCATAGGCGAATTTACCCAAAACGAGAACAATGAGAGATGCTAAGATGATATTCACTAAGTCCAGAGGCTTAATGTAGTATTCGCTAGGTTGTCGACAAATTGAACTCCTAGTAAGACTCAAGATCTATAAACAAGTGCATTGTTATTGCAAAGGTAAATAAATGCCTCCTACCTTATTCGCCAGCACTAGTCATTTACCGGTAATCGTGAGTTCTCATCGCCGGGTACACTCCGACATCGCACATCTTCGAGGTCTGCAATCTGCAACTCGTACTTGACCAGCATGTCCTGGAAGTGCGGGGTGTACGCGCAGTCACATCGCCATGGATTGCCCGCGAGATAGAAGAGCACTGCATTGGGCATGTTGCGATTACGCTCCAGGGCATGGTCCAATGCGTACGTGGGAAGCTACAACGAGGAGATGATTATTTCTGCTATTTGTTGGCGAAATATTCGTTCAAACCTGAACTAATTTATTAGCGCGCAATGAGAGCACACTGAATTCCTCCAGCCATTGCCCGCCTTCTAGAATGGCGATACTCTTCACCTCGTTATTGTCTAAATACAATTCGAGCAGATGCTTGTAGGCTCGATTCGTGACAATTGGCGACAGGTCGCTGATGGAGTTGTTCTCCAAGTGCAGAATCTTCGTGAGGTTGGGTAGACGTTCGGGCAACTGCGACAGCCCCTTGTTGATGCAGGACACCGATATTTTCGGTGTGAGCACGTTGAAGTCGTCCAGTTCGCGGACGACGTTCACGAGGTGGCATTCGCATATCGTTGGACATTCGGCGAAAAGGTCCTGTAAGCAGATATCCTTTAATACAATCGTCCAGCGCGGAAATTCACGCTTCATTGAACGGTACACATAGGCCAACAATGCCTGCAGCATGTAAAATGAAATGTGGAAAATGATCGTACATGTTCGGTAATTAATATTGCAATTAAAAACGCACGCTACGATTGGTAATTGAAAACACACCTTTTGATATTTAGCGATGCGAAACAGCGGTTTATCTGCGAAAAGCTCATCGAAGCAGGTGACAGATTCATGGTCTTGCACGTTACTGATGTTGTAATTCCACGCCCATTTTAAGTGCTCCTCCGAACAATTCCAACGATTATCTGAAATCAATTAGGTTGTTAGTACTCTATGGAGATATCCACCAGGTGACTTAAGGCAACCCTATAGGTCACACATTAAATCATAATTAATTACTCATTATAAGTGCAAGGAGGCCATTAATGATATCACACCCACGAGGCTCAAGCGAGCGTCCATGTCAAATGATGCTCGTTTTATCGAGCGTGTAATTTGCTGAAAATTTAAAACGTAAAATCGCGCAATATATCACGATTGCACGATTCCTATAAATGAAAGCAACGCTTCACGACCAATGCACCAGTCGGCGATTATGATACTTTGAACAGGAGGCAAATTAAATACCCATCAACTACAATGTTCAAATTACTCTCAAGTAAGTCCAAATTAAATTGGGAATTGCAATCAGGTAAATGAATGATAACAGTTTCAAGCCTTCTTCTGGTCGTCGCGATGAATGAAATCATGGCTCTCAGCTGGTTCAATGTGCACGAGCCCAACGAGGAACTGCTGCAGAAAGCAAATCTCGAGCTTAGCGACTCGTATTACTTGTATATCACGAAGTCGGATGATCTGAATAATATCCTGGACGAATTGGAGGAGGCCTTCAAAGATTTGAACATCGACGATCTACGTAAATGGTATTTGACGCAAATTCAAGCGATTGGTTACGTTATCAAAATGCCACTTATTAAAGGACATGGTAAAGTTGAGCAAATCAGTACAATGTGATATAATGATTAGGGAAAATGTTGCAGAACATCGCTATGACTCGATTTTACAACGGTATGGCATACCCAGCTTAAATAATATCAGCACAACAGAGACTACGGAAATGCTTCCCCAGGTTACACCTCCCACAGAAGAAGAGGAAGAAGCACCACAGTTGGATCGGAAAGATTACTTGGAAAGCAGTGAATCAACTGTAGCACCAGTTACCGAATCAACGGAACCGCCAAGTGATACACTATCATCAGGAAACTTGCGCAAAGCTGAGGTGAGCGCGCAAAATAACGAACAAGATGCGCAAACGGAAGACGACTTAATAGATCCAAGCCGCAAAGCAAATATTCCAGGGGAAAGATGGGCTACTCTTGGGTATCCAACATTCACGGAAGAACCCAAGTCGACGTTGGTGAATCCCGAGGAAGATATGCAAACGGGAGGACACTTGAATCCTCAAAGTTTTGAAGAGTCGGAATCATTGGCGAAGGAACCGGAAATTTCCGATGAATCGCAATTCCATATTTCTAGTAGTTCGTCAAGCGAATCCCACGCGATACCGGATGAAGTTCATGATCCTGAAGAAGAGTTAAAACAAAAGAAACCGGAAATTGAAGAAGAAAAGTTGATTTCCGGAGAAGTTGAGAAAGCCCCCCAGGATGAGAACGGAAACGAGGAAGAAAAACGAATACGCGTTTTTGAAGATGATGATATCGAAGATTCTTCTGGGCAATTCAATACAACCCCAGCCTCTAATTCAGAAGATGTAGGCATTCCCATTTTTCTACAGGACGATTTGCTCGAATCCCTAACACCCTCCAGCAGTTCCAGCCGGCACATCAAGTTGCCCACTTGGTTCAAGAACAACAAAGCATACAACGCCCCCAGGTATTCCGTCCTGGATATGTTCCACATGTTCCCCAATCTTGCGGATCTCATGGGGTACATGGACACAAGCGACTGTAATATTCGTGCCGAGATGACGACGGCCACAGCAATTCAGCCGCAGATGTGGGTGAACGCGCTGCGCACTGTGGAAAAGGAACTCTTCGACATCCGCAGCATCGAGCAGATGAGTGCGTCCAACGAAAAGCGGCGCTCTATGATCAGCGTCCCAAAGGCACGTCAAGTCTTCCCCGCCATGGATCGGCACGGACGGAAGTTGTATCTCGGTGACGACGCGGCAGAGGAGCCCCAAGCGAATATATCCAGCGAGTTCAAGTATGAACCATCCTCGTCCGCAGAGTAGTTTTACGCAAATGTATAGTGATGTACGATAGTGATTCGGCAAAACGTAGCAATAAACAAGAACTAAACCCTCATACACTTCTCTAAGTGTAATGCAATTTTACCTCCATGCTAAGATTGTAAATCCTTTAAGATACTTACTCGAAAGATAAATATGTTTCAAACGCTGATTGTGGGAGGAGCGTACTGGCAATGTCTCCAACATATTATTACGCAAATCCAAAACGTGTAGATGACGCATATTCACCGGGAAGTTATCCGAGACACGTTGCAGCGTGGAATTGAAGATCCTCAAAAACTACAATGACGAAAGTAAATTATTTTGTACACATGAATACCGGTGATTTATCATTTGCATTGCAATTCGGGAAAGTTTTTTTGGAACACAATGAAATGAAAAATCACCGGCATCGCTAAACGGGGATACCAACCGTAATGTTGTTGAATTTCGTGGGGCCGATCAGATGCGAGATGTTGCTGTGCAGCACCTCGATGCGATGCACATTGGGAAAGTTGCGGACGATGCTCTTCAGGTGCAGCGTGTGATTATGATAGTTGCAGACGTGCAGCGACGTGATGGCTGTAGAATATTCGATATCAATCCGCCCCCGGCATCTAAGCAGGCTGCCATTGCCGAGATGAATGTTGGCGCTCTCTTTGCGATAGTTGGGGCTGCCATGGTGCGCTGGTGCCGGCTCCAATTGGCAGCCGTCCGCGTCGAGGCATTCCTCGATCTGGAAGCAGCCGGTCGAAGTCGCCCAGAATCTGCATACAAAAGAACCGAATATAATAGATTAGATTGGCGCACCCGTGCATACCTGAAATGTGTTCACGCCGAAATTGTTCTTCAATTATTGCACAATTTGAACGTCTATTGCGCTGCGTAATATCGTCGACATAGAGCGGCGGAGAGAGAGGAGACGCAGAAACAGATGCAGGCGAAAAGCAAAGAGAAATTCCATTTCATTCAGCGAATCAAGGACGCTATTAATGCGAGATGTAATAATTCGGCGAATCTGATTATTAAGTTATTAGCATTATTGCGCGCGCTGGTTCGGCAAGCTCCAATCAATCAACGATAATTAGGTGTGTACTACATTCGCGCACGACTGCGTGATTAAAACATCAGTTAAAGTTGCAAGCAATAATTTTATAGATTGTTTGGCTGAGGTTCTGACCAGGACGTCCCTTGGAGCAGCCAGATTTTATTCTACTTCATTATTTATCGATTTCATGGCTTGTCTATGTACGCATTACGCAGAATATGAAAAGTAATTTGCTGAATGACATCAATGTAAACTAACTTCAAAGTCTCATCGCAAACTTTACTTGTTGCACCGGAAGTAATGAAAGTCACATGACGACATGGACTTTCTACCTTTTTCCTCCCAAACGAACCAACATCCTTCCTTTTTATGTCACGTACAAGATCGAAGATTTCGCACAACTCGCGACCTTTAACGAGATATCAATGCACGATAATTTGCCTTCACACTCGTGCCATACCAGAGACGGATAATGCGACTCACGTATCCATATAATTTTTAATACCATACTATAATATTTATTCGGAGTAAATTAAATAAAATTACGAACGGCAGCGAACCAAACGTGACCTAGTTTTGCGCCAAGAAATCATTACGATGTTACGTATACGCTCAGTCGTCGTGGACGACGTTGTTGTTGTTGTTTTTTTTTTCAATTTTTTCATATAAATATTACACATTACGTATGTGTGTATCAGTCAAACGAGGCGCGCGCGTTTTTCGGCGCCGATAAGACACGCAACTCGCACGCGGTCCCCGACCAACTTCATCTCGCGATCTAATGTCTGCTACCGGCAAATCCGGCACGAATCTCGCGAGCGCAACTCTCGCGTCCGCGTACCCTTGCTCCGATTATGCACAAGAAAGATACGTGCATGCAATCGCACACATGAAACGCACGACAAACCAGACGAGTGCGTCCAGCCTGCGATCCGATCCGAATGATACAAAAGTAAATACGAATTATCATAAAAGATGATCCGGCCGAAGGATGCGATCAATGCGACGCAACGCGACCGGACAACGGGGGCCGCACAAGAATAGCAAGAACATTAAAAGCGAGGACCTCAATGCGCACTGCAATTGGATGTGAGGCAGCGCTAAAGTCGGCGGCGGAATCGTGCCTGGAATGAATAAATATCGAGAGCAATCCAAACGTGCGATTCGCAAAGTGCAAGCCGATCAACCTCTAATCATTCGCAGGTGGAAGAAGACGGCGAGAGATGCGAGATGTGCCTGCGAGTTCGCCTCTGTATTCGCATGGCAAATTGTTCGGAAATTAGCAACGTTCATAAACAGAAACATGCGAAATTAATTTTCGCTGAAATAGTCGCCCTTTCAATGATCCAGCGAAACTCATTAATAACAAATCAACTCGATTGTAATTAAATATGCAATAAATTCGTGTTTCAATCTCATGTGTTGCACGAAATTATTTGTTGATTAATTTTTGAAATTAATTAGCATCGGAGAAGTACCAAAAGTATGGATTATTTACATAATGTATATGCGACTGCACGAGCCTTTTAGGAAAATTGTTATATATTAGCACCAGCAAACGCGCGTGAACGTGTTAACAACAATGATAAACAACACCAAATGCGTTCAACCAGTTTAAAAATAACCGCGCGCAACTTTTTGTTTTAATTCCAAAAAATATCTTGACACATGAATGAATATCAATGCATTCAACCGGCTTGAATTATCTCAGTTGTTATCACGGTAGGTGCCCATCGCGGGCGCTGATTGGTTTAGCGGACCTACTCATTCTTTAGTTTCAACTAATTTACCGAACTTTGTCGGAGGCGAAAAACCACAGACCGAATGCAATTAAAACTTTGACAAAGTTGAGATTGGGAACTTACAATAATGCGAGTATGGCATGATGCAAACGACAATTGCGGTTTGGAATCCCCATTCTTTAGTCCAGCAGTAGAAATTTTCTCAATTGATGGGTTCTAATATCCAGGTAGCACCATCCCTCTGCTTGTTGTGAATTACACTCATTGTTGAACCGATGATGAGATAGACATCATTGAGAAATTAGCGCGCGATTGATTGATGATGAATGATGAGCAATATCGCGCGGTGGTTGACTGATGGCAGCGCGGATGCGAAGGTGGTCGCACGTTCGGCGGGTCGAACGGCCGGCGAAATACTGACAAGAGGCAGCGCATCAGCGAAAAGCACCACCTCAGCGCTCGCTGAAGTGTGCCAGGCAAGTGAATTGCGTGCGTTCGTTGGACGTTGCTGACGACGAGAGATAAATACTGGAGGACGTATGCTGTGACCGCCTCCGACAAACTGGATGCCACCGACTGTCACCATGGTGGCTGCACTCTCAATTTGTGTGCAAGCCCGAGTGCCCTTTCACCTGTTCAAGGATTGCCCGGATAATGTGTTTGCAGAGGCGACTTACTACTAGGACTGAAGCGTTGCCATCTACGACAAAGTTCGCCACCCACGACAACTGCAAATGCAAAGGCACGTGCATTAATAGGATCCTTTACTGTATTTCGCGTCAGAAGCTTCTACTCCTTTTTATTTTCAATGGGATTCCTGGGATTCTACCGCTTCCGAATGGATTCCCGGATGTAATGCGGACAGCGACATAGTTAACGCATTCAAGCTGTGCGATTAGCATCAGCTTTGGTGTACTCATAATTACAAAACAATCCAGCCAGACGAAATTAGTCAGCAACAAAACACAACAAGTGTAAAGTCCAAAAAATGTGCGCGTTCTGCACTCGAGTGGTTCGACCCTAAAAAATAATGTGCTTGGTTGTGAAACATCCTACCAAGGTGTAATTACAATCTACACACATACCCCATCCATACTCTTCTAGTAAAGTTACAATTCTGAGAAGAATTTACTACCATAAATTGCAGTTTGCGCCTGAACTGAACGAAGGATCATGGAGAACGAAAATTCAGGATAATAAACCGTTGGAAAGTTTTGAATCCTTACATACGCCTTCATCGTTTTCACGATTCGATTAACGTGGAAGAAAAGTAATATACGACTGAAATTGATAACAACATGTGATTCTGCTAATCAACGCGACGGTGACCAAATGCAATTAGGGCATAACTCCACAGCGTTTTCGCGATGAATTAAGATAACAATAATTTTTCAACATTTGATTTTGCATGTAACAAATGTAATCAGTACCTATCCTATACTCACCAAAAAGGCAAATGATTGAGACGTAATTGGAATTCCACTACTGCGTAAATTCATTGTAATTTGAAATAGTTGCTGACACTCAACAAGCACTTTATCGATTATAAGTACCTTTAATTAACATCAAACTAAATTAATTTGCACTGACCGTACTGACTCTTTCATGACACTGCTAAAATTTTGTTAGGTTAAAATATTTGCCACTCTACAGTCACCGTAACAACGACTATAGCGCCACCCTTAATTGGTGATTCGTACTATTTCGCCCATAGATTTCAAAGTGTATTCAAAAGTGGCGCCCTCCTAAAATGATGCTCGATTCGGATTTACCAAAATTAGTCATCCTGACTAAACTTAAGCAGGTCAATAAATAATCTGCTGTTTTTTTTTGTTGAAGTGTCGCGATTGCTGCAAGTGTTGCTATACTAGTGCATACGAGTTTAATTCAATCATAAACAAGACCGGTATAATTCATAAGAACATTGACCATGCCAAAAGTAGAAGATAAAACTGATCAGAATGCATCATCAGGAGGTAAATTGAATGAAAGCAACTTGGAGCGCAGTAATTATGTTATGTCTGAATATTGCAGCTTCATCTCCAGAGCCTGAAAACACAGACAGTGGACCAACAATCAATGATATTATTATAATTGATCCTGAGACAGACATACTGGACTTGAATCATGGGCGCATTGGTAAGCTGCAAAACTTGGAACCATTGTGTAACATCGAAAGGTTATACCTCAGATGGAATCTTATTAAAAAGATTGAGAACCTGAGCACATTGACCACACTGCTGGAATTGGAGCTGTATGATAACCAGATTACAGTTATTGAGAACTTGGATGCATTAGTCAATCTACAGTAGGTGTGAACTAATATGCATGGTAGCAAAATACAATTATAATGCATGTTACAGAATTCTTGATCTGTCTTTCAACAAAATAAAAAAGATCCAAGGCTTGGAAAACCTGTCAAAGCTAGAGAAGTTGTTTATATCATCAAATAAGATCACCAAAATAGAAAAGTTAAGCAGTTTGAACAATTTGCGCCTCCTAGAATTAGGCGACAATAAGATTCGTGTAAGTATATCTAATTTTCCAATTGGGCAGACTTGTAGTAATAACTACTTTTAGGAAATCAGCAATCTGGAGGAACTGACCAACCTGGAGAGCTTGTATCTGGGCAAGAATAAGATCACTGAGATTAAAAATCTGGAAACGTTGACGAAGTTGCGATGCCTAAGCCTCCAAAGCAATCGCATATCAAAAATAGAGAATTTAGACAAGTTAGTTTCCCTGGATGAGGTGTACCTGTCCGAAAACGGCATACAGCGAATAGAAAACTTGGATAACAACGTCAATATTGAGACACTGGACCTAGCAAAGAACAAATTGGACACAATAAGTAATATTTTGCACTTGCAGAAGCTAGAGGAGTTATGGGTGAGTTGAAGAAAACAATCTAATGCACCATTTTGAGTACCAATTTTTTTTGCAGTTGAATGATAATGTAATAAACGATTGGAAGGCGATCGAACAGCTCTCTGTAATCAAGTCCCTGGCGACCATTTATTTGGAAAGGAATCCAGTGGCAACGGATTCGGCATATCGCCGTAAATTGAAGCTAATGATACCATCCCTACGACAGATTGATGCGACCCTTTGCCGCTTCCCTTAAGACGCCCCCCAAGTTGATGTTAATTGTGGACACCAGCCCAACTGTGCACAGATGTAAACAACATATTAGTTATTATCCTATTATGCTTTATGTACGCTCTAAGATGTAATTTTTAACATTTCTAATGTTTTCCACTATCTTCTAGATGGCATTTAAATAAAAGTTTAATTTAGGCGTAAAATTGCGCTCTTTGTCCCCTCTTTACACCCGGATAAGCTAGTCCGCTAGTGTCCGTAAGCCTCTCAGACTCAAATTCAAATTTAGACGATTATGTCGCCAAAGTGCACGCGACTGATTATTGCGACAATCGGGCTGCTGGGGCGACCGCGCGCGCATACACATTCAATGCCATGCGGAGTTATTTTTGCACCGGTGCGGCGTTGATGACGACGTCGACGACGGCGTGCACGGACGACATATCACAATTCCATTCGGCGGCGACACGCGATCGGCAAGTGGGGCCAGGTCCCGTCCAACCGACCGGACAGCCGAATCCAGGCGACATTTTTAGCGCGCTTATTTTTTCTCCAGCCGGGGACGGCGCGCGGCGCCTGGTGCACCGCACACGGCGGGGCTGGCCGCGATGCGCGGCGTAATATGCGGGCCAAACCGACACGCTGCCAGCGCGTATCTCTATCCAGGTCCAGCTGGACAGCAACTTGTTATTTATAAATATAAATAGATGCGATCGACGAGGCGCACACAACGGCGACGCGCACATGCACGGCACACAGCGGCGCCGCTCACGGGGGCACCTATGCGGCGGGCTGGCTGGACAATAAATGAGCCCAGTTAGATAATGAACGTATAAGCGGCGGCAGCCCAAAAACACCGCACGCCGAACGCACTCTCCGATCACGGATGCGTCGCCCGCTTGCCTTCGATCGCGCGCATTGATTGGAAACGCGCCGCGCGACTTCCTGCACGTCCGGACCGCGAAGAAGACGCTGCTGGTTCGTCGAGGACGCTTGCCTGCATGCACCGGCCGCGCGCGTTATGACTAGCAATGGCAATGGCAGTCTGGACCTGGATGCGCGATGCGACTCCAATGGGAGCACGAACAATGGGGGTGGTGGAGGTGAAATCATCGAGTTGGAGGGCGACATGCAGATGACGAGCCGGCTGCAGCAGCCGCACCAGGAGCAGCGCTACCTGCTGCGGTGGCATCGGCACGCGCCCACCATCACCGACCATCTTCCGAACATCTTCGAGAAGGGATTGTTTGCGGACGTGACGCTCACCGTCGATGGGCAATCACTGAAAGCGCACCGGCTCATCCTCGCGTCATGTAGCAGCTACTTTTTGCAAATCTTTCAAGTAAGTTCATGAAACCGCTGGCTGGCACCTTGCGCTGACGAAATTGTGCCAGCAAAACAACTAAGATAGAACTTTGCAATTAGGAGGCGGACCGAAATAATATAGAACACCCCTACGTCGTCCTACTCAACGCTCATCTAGAAGACATCCAGGCGATCCTCAACTTCATCTACAAGGGCGAATGCTGCGTGTACAAGAACCGCATACCGGAACTACTCGCAACCGCAAAGAACTTGAAAGTTTCCGGACTCAGCGACATGCAACTCAACGATTACGTGCTGCCGCATCTCAAGCCCGAGCCGACCGACGGCGGAGGCGGTATAAATCAGCCGCCACCGCAGCAGCAACAGCAACAACCAGCGCTACTTCCGTTTCCGCCGCAGCATAATACCCATCCGCAGAATCAATCGAAGACCGGCAACAATCGTGATGTACCCGAAACGTGCAAGTGTTTTGTGTGCGGAAAGTACCTCAGCAATCAGTACAACCTGCGCGTGCATATGGAGACCCACGACGAAACGTACCACGCGTGCAGCTCCTGCCCGCACGTGTCCCGCAGCAGGGACGCCCTGCGCAAGCACATGTCCTACCGGCATCCGGATAAGTACAACGCGCGCAAACACAAGCGCGCGAATTTATGATAGCGTGTGTTTGTCACCTAGGTTAATAGAAGTTACTTCGCCACCAACCTTTTACAGTTTCGCAGCCTGCTTCTTGGCGGCGAGCTTGTTCAGAATGGCGTGCGCCTCCGAGTACGCCGGATCCAGTTCGGTGCGGACGCGATTCAGCCACGCTGCGAGCCTCGGCCTATTCACCGTGGGATCAAATCCGACAATTCCTGCAATAAAATAATTTATACTTGAAAAGTGATGACGACTTAATACGATGTTGAAATGTTTTGATGATTTTAAGTGTAAATAAATTGTTAACCATAAATGAAACCTACTGGGCTGTTCGATTTCGGTGGCGGCCCACAGATCGGCGGCGGTCAGCTTGTCCCCGCAAATGTACGGTCCCGGCGTCAACCATAACTCCTCCACCAGGTCCAGGCAGTTGTTCATTTCTTGTTCGTAACGCTCCACTTTTCGCGCTGGCGGCTGTTCACCAGTGAGAGCTGGTGTAATGAACTAAAACGTAGGCAACTCTCAATACTCCCAATTAGCATCAAGGCTAATACGGCCAAAACAATAACACATACCCTAAGCATGAAATAAAGGGCGCATTTTGCTCTGGTATTATGATGCTGCCATTCCAGATACTCGTCAACTCGCGCCTGTTGCTGCACATCCTTAGGATACCACTTATCATCCAGCTGTTGAGTCTTGGACAAGTACCTTAATATAGCAACACTTTCAGTCAGTCTAAAGTTGCCATCATGAAGCACTGGGACTTTGCCAAATTTCGAAATGTTCTGTTTGTACTCTTCTGTCATGTGCTCGCCTGCAAAACAATGATTGTAATGAATCCACGGCCGTTACGTGTTGTTGATGATGTTTATTACCTTTGCGCAACGCAACTTCGCACGATTGAAAAGGCACTTTGTTCAGTTTTAATAAGATATACAAAGACCGTGCTGGTTGCGACAACAGGTCGTAATATAATTTGAGCCCCATTTTCCGGTCTTTCTGCACTGCAAATCGGAGAGCAAGTAGACTCCAACGAAGGCGTAGTCGCAGCTAAATAGTTTAATCGGCTGCAGTTTGCTAGGTTAGGCACAGACAGCTAGCTCAAAGTCCACTACTAACAGGCCATCGCGCATCTCCAAATACCGTTCATATAAACATAAACAATCTGCGGCCAATCGCGGCGCGCGCGGTTCAACAGCGCATTTATGCCAGTCATCGGAACTGTTGTTATGAAGTTGTCTCGCTTCTGATATGCCAATAATGATTTGCACAAATGGCTAATTATTCTGATAAATTGGATTCTAAACTGCACACACCAATCTTCACATAGGAACCACTCCCTCCTGCAATCTTGGCCTACAATTTTACAAGATTTGTTATGATTATCCAGAAATTTTCCAGTTTGCAAACTTTACCTCAGTTTGGGGATTATTAAACAGGAACCCGATCTGGTAAACGTTGTATAAAATATATGTATATCACAACAGTGCTCATATAGTTCTTAAAAAATATAACAACGCTTAGGCAAAGTACAAAATTCCTAATAAAACGACCAAATGCATTTTCGTCTCCAGCTATCTCCATGCATCCTCAAAATGCGGCAATTGCCTTTCAACATTTTGATGCGTTCTGCATGATTCGCTCCTGGAGCAATTCCCAAGCTTTGTCTACCTGCGCACGTGTGTACTCAAATTCCCACATCGAGCAGATCACCACGTGCGAATTATTCGCATAGAATTTAGACGTCGGTTGCGAATTGATGCGCTGCAGTGCTTGCTCTTCGGTGAGCTTATTGCGCTCCATGATGCGCTTCACGGCCTCGTCGCGTTTCACCACCGTGGACCACACCTCGTGGCACATGTTCTGCCACTTGGCTGCCAGCAAGATAGCCGCTTCTATGACAATTACATCCACTTTGGCAGCTCTTATCTGCTCGGTAACGGCGGCAGCAATAGCTGGCCATACGATACCATTGAGTGCTTCCAGTCGACTCTTGTCGCTGAAGACGATAGCGCCGAGCTTCTGGCGATTAATTTCGCCATCTTCGGAAAGTACTCCAGCACCAAATTCACGCACCACTTGCTCATAGCACTCTGTGCCCTTGACGTACATCTGATGGCCAACGAGATCGCAATTTATGACGTGGGCGCCGAGTTCGGCAAGGCGCTTGGAGACGTTCGTTTTGCCGCTTGCGATGCCACCTGTAGCAGCAAAAATAACGGTTGCTATAGTGATGTGTCGCATTTAGTTATTAGAGCGCACCTGTAAGGCCAATAATGTACGGCCGACGTGGCAGGGAATGATTTACAGGTCGCAACAAGTTACCCAAAAGACGCAGTCGATACGTGCTGGAACTTATCTTGGACTCCTCATTTGCTTGGGGATGCGGCTCGTCAATTAATTCAACTGCCAACACGTCCACTTTCGGTAAACCATTTTCAAGACGTACTGCAATTGAAATTCATGTAAACCGTTTGGAATCCCCAATTGGAAATGTTTATACCTTCATTCACTTTGTCGCCACCCTTTAAAGTTTCCGCACTTACAACGAGCATCTCCATAGACCCATCGCTTTTCGTGGGGCCCATAGCGTCGCTAATCGGTACAACATTATACTCCAGGCTCTCACAAATATCCCCCAGGAAGTGCTCAACGTTCTTGATGCGCACATCAGTCGGTTCTATGAGTTCCCACAAAGTTTTATCTATACAGAAAACATCTACATATTAGAAAACAATTTGGTACCTAATTGGATGTACCTACTTTCAAGCATACTCTCCTCTGTGACTCCAACAGTCACCTTCTTGTCCGACATGAGGGCTGCCTCACTCAGCAGCACCTTATGTGCCAGGTGCAGATGATCAAAAGTGCCACCAAGAACAGTATGTGAATAAGTCTTTTGATCTGTGCCAGCACCAAATGTGAATTCTGAACATGAGTCAGCTGGTAATGTGACTATGTTGTAGTTGGCATTGATGTTGGCAATGCGCTGTGTGAGGAACTGGTCAATATCATTCTTGCTGTATTCTCGATCAAAGATGACCAAGTCAATGGCACTCTGGGTGGTTATCTTGGTGAGGTCATATTTGAGGCCGGAGAGCAATACACGCACGTCGAGATTGCCGCAATCATTTGCTGCCTGGGAGTAGATACTTTTGATTGTTTGGCTGTAAGTAGGCCATGGTAATCGCAATCTTCCAAAGGGCTCTAGTTTGCTGGTTATTAGTTGGATGTAGAGCATGTTCTTCACCTGGCGTTGAGCACTGCGTAGGCACCGACTAATTTGACTTGGATTAGATATGAAGACGAGGCCGGTTTTTGCAAGCATGATGAAGTTAGTGTTGGAAATTTGGTGTTTATGATCTAAAACAAAAATTAATAGATTTTAATGCAACTTACGCCATGTTGAATATACTTTATAGGTTTAATAGATATAAACAATTGAAAACTACGCTTAAAATCGTAAACTGTTCGCGCACTTAAAAGGTTTCAATTGGGAAAAATAAAATCACGAACATTGGAAACATGGTTAAAACTATCAGCTGATACGTGTTCAGTGGGTTGCCTATGGTTCACACCATAGGGTTTCGGATTTACTGATTTCCGGTCAAGAAAAGTTTTAAACTTGCGCAATAAGTTCATCAACTAATTGATTTGAAATTTGCGCAGATTTATTCCATTCCCTGGTAGGAAACATAAGCAGGAAACTGGAAACACCTAGCATTAAGCAAACTAATAAGTTGAAATAATTTAAATTTGAAACATTGTTACAATCATTACTGAGGGCAAGTTACGCTAAAGAACTAAATGAAGATGATGTTGTTGATCTAATATGGCTACATTTGTCCTAATGCAATTACGGTTGATATTGATATTAGGGGCAACGAACAGGAGGAAAGGCCGGTGTAAATTTGCTTCCGGCTGATCAACGGGCATAATAAGCAATCAGCCTGCATCATATGCATCGGTCGCGCAGGTCGCGACGCATGCATAAGCACAAGCTGCTTTATGGGCACGGGAGCGCAATTATTCGAACATCTACCACCGGCGAGCAAGCGAAGCAATGAAACGCAATAATATGCTTGAGTGATTCGCATATTACATCGCACCGAAATGATATCACTCCTCGCACACCGCACACCAGCGCGAAGCGCGGCTTGCATGAGGGTGGCGTAAAGTATTGCGCCGCGCCAGCAATAATAGCGACTACCATGACAATAAGCAAATTATCATTTCGAGGCCTTCATCATGTCCACGCAAGTGGCGTGCCGTGCACCTGGCATTGTCGTTGTCTTACGCACCTGGTACACGCGCGTTCAATGAGTTTCCACTAGCAGCGCGCGTACAGAGGTGGTGCTCGTGGTGGCAGGCGCCTTCATCATAGCGCGCCGGCAACGTTCACGTTCAAGTTCACTTCCACATAGCATGCGGAAAACCAGCGTAATGTCACCACGTCGAAGGTGAACTGTAAGGTGAAGAACCAGGCACGACGCCCGCCTGCTTGTGTTCGATGCCTTCATCATGGTAGTTTACAGTTAGGCAATAATTACGAAACGCAATGCGCGCCAACGAGAAGGCATATTTCACGATGATAAGCGATGATATGAGCTGCACTAGTAACAAGGTGATGCCTACCCAGCTTAATTGCAACCAGGAGGTCGTCAGGTTTCGAGGTCCCATCATCCATAATCTCTAGAGCGGTGATGTCATCGTGGAGGTTTCGGGCATCTTCAAGGATAATTCTAAAAAGAAAGTCCAGGTTAGAGGCAATGTAAAAAAGAAAGCACAAACAATGGGAAATGTTCAAAGAAAATGGATATGACGCATTACGCTGAAAAGCACGAAATTTTCCAAGAAGTAGTTATCTTTGCGGGAATAGTAGCAAAGTAAACAAAATGTAATCAAATTGACCATTGTGACGTCGAAGTCGAATATGGGTATACATGGGATTCGAGAGAATTTTTCTATTTCCACTCGTTCCACGTAATTATTAAAATGAAATCGATTATTTCCGACCGGCCGGCCGGAACCATCCATCCCCGGGCCGCCTGCTCCATCGGCGCGCGCGAATTTCTCGCTGCCTGCCTCCAGCCGGCTCTTTCTTATCGCACTCGTTCGAGCCCCTTCTTTGTGCCTGAATCCGCACACCCAGATGGGATACATGCGATTGGAGCCCGCGCTAGGACAATGCTAGGACGGTGGAGGTGACGACGGCGACGCGGTGGCCCCAAGTGCGAGCGCCGTTGAACACCCCACGGTGGCGGTTTGTTGGTGCGCCACCCCCACCATGGCCAATGCCGGTGGTGCTCGTCCAGGCCGGCGGTGGGGGGTTCATACATTCAATTTCCTGGATGTGTATGTTCGTGGGTGTGCATGTGTGCAACAACAATGAGCCGAGCGTGAACCACATTTCCACACTACTAAGCTTCCGCTCGTTGGGTCGCGCACGCTGCTCCAGGTCGAGTTGGGCGCCCTGCTCGCCATCCACGCGCTGCCTTCCGCCGAGAAAGGTTCCCAAGACGCCGACCCTACACGGATTCATCGGGTGGTCCCGGCAGAGGTGCTCCCGGCGAGCGATGCGGGGTGTGCTCGCGGCACGGTGGCTGCAGCGAATTTGTGCAAGTCAGTGACGTTTTATGGTTAGTTGTGGTCTCGGCGTCCCGGTGCACTGATTTCAAATTGTCGCGCGTTTACTGCCCCAGGACACCAAGCCCCAAGCGACGAGGAGTTCGAAGGATTACCGGATTAGGTGGACCGCAAAAGACGGTAAGATTTCTGTACCTCACTCTGGCAAAACCTTAGGATCCCATTGGAAAAGATGCACGTTACATTTTCGACCACTCTACACTTCCGACCCGATTATTCTGCCTTCTTGTTCATTGGCCCCGTTTTCTAAAACAAGTTTTCAATTTAGTTTCTAAGGAATCACTGACATTTTGAAGCAGGTTATATGTCCTACAAGTTAGGGGTTGAATTGTCATGCATGGGTGTTGTGATGTAAGATACTTTCGGATACAGAAAATGACCAATGGAGTCAAATGATCGAAATCTCAACTGGTTTTTAATTGCATGGTGTTAATTGTAATGTGCGTGCTATGGGCAGAGAACCTTTGGGCTACATTAGCATGGGGTTTCTCAATTAGGCGTTGAAACCCAGCAGGAAGACCGCACATGCGATTGTCCCTAACGAGTCCCATGCGGCTCGTTCGTTCAACGGTCTAATTCGAAACAGACGCGCTTTATTATGCTCAGTTCAACTTGCAGTTATAATTGATGACATCGGAAAATAATATCGTTTAACGTCGAACTGGAAGCGTACATGTGTGGGGGTGGTGTTGGCGGAGAA
Organism: Aleochara sp. GC000083; assembly: GCA_030264555.1. Taxonomy (NCBI): domain Eukaryota; kingdom Metazoa; phylum Arthropoda; class Insecta; order Coleoptera; family Staphylinidae; genus Aleochara; species Aleochara sp. GC000083. Next base: position 28,018 of record JARJDZ010001604.1, read on the forward strand.
TCAATCAAGAAAATCGTTTAGCATGACGCGACTATTGGCCCGATACTATTTATCTAATGGGCATTAATGCCCCAATTAGTCAAGAAGCCTGCAATTCGTAATAATCATTTAGGAGCCTTTCAGAAGTTTTTTTTTGGTCGAATTTAGTTCTGAACGGAAGGATGTACAAGGACGTCAAAAACCGGAAGGTGTGGGATGAAACCCACAACTGATGGACAGCTCGCTCGAGGGTTTACTAACGCGTTATTGACAATGGTAAACATATTTCTGAAGTAGACAGGTGCTTGATTGCTATTTTAGCATTATACGTGGTTGTTTTTCCATGTACGTGGGAGAAGGGTGCATGCGTTTGATTGTTTGGCTAGCTGTTGAGATGGTGGCGCGCGGCCCAGAAGAAGGGTTGCTTGGGAAAATGCGGCGTTACGAATTGCGTGGAAAATGCGTCGTGCGTGCAGGGGGTGCACAGCCACAGCACAATGCAATGTGGCGAAATAGTGCGCAGGGATATTCCCATAAGGTGCACACCGCCACCAGGTTGTTCTTTTTCGTGTCCACCATCATCAAATCGCCTGTATCGTGTCGTACCTGGCCGACAACAAGCGCTTGTCGAAAAAAGGGTGACTTAACTAGCACTTGATGTACGCGCGCGATATTGTAGCAAATGAATAAACAAGGGATTGCATCAAGGGAGATGCATGCGTCGATCAAACCACCCGCTATATTCGGCGGCGGGTTTGGGGCGAGGGTGCATGCATAAGTGAGCCAGGCGCGGATGGGAACGCGGGGAACAGGTGCCTCCTGGTGCACTTGTCCTTCCAAACAGCAGCGGGTGGCTATGAATGAATGCATCGACAGTTTTGGATGACGTTCGAATTTCTAGAATATTCGGTCGCGGGTTCGTTCCGCGTAATCGCATGAATTCGCTGGGTGGCAACAACGAAATGGATGGGACGCAAATGGCAGCCACTGCCGCCGCCGCCGTTGCCGCCAGCTTGTGCGGCCAAGGAGTATTGGTGAAAAATATTGATCGCCTTATTGCGGGGCCCGTATTACGCGTAACTGAACAATACCATGGCGGCGGTGCTGACCGCGGGGCCCATCCGCCTCGGACGATTGGACTGCTCCACTCGCCACGTCCCACACACAGCCACAAACACCCGCGCGCGCCCACCCCCATCGGTCATTCGCGTTCACCGCACGCGGCCACTTTCACACAGACGCCATTCGAATGTCGGCGGCGGCGGCGAACTTCGCCTCCACCGACCAGCACCCATGCACCTTGGAGACGGCGCGAAACGGCGCGCGGCGCCCTGGAGGCGGTGCGAGAGAGCTCGCGAACGCACCACCATCAAACCGCCACCGCCGCCAATGAGCGCACGCTATTATTGTATTATGGGGTACTGTCGGATGGTAGAAAATCGACCGATTTTCTTCTACACCCGAAAACGCGTCTATTTCCACGTTTACAATCGCATCGCGCGGCGGTTCGCGGTTACCATCTGGACTGATTGTTTTGCCTTGTTTCGTTGCAGATTGTCCGCGTCCTGAAGACGTTCGCCGCGTCCAATGGTGCGCTATTATGTGATACGGGAGTTCGCCATTGAAACGAGAAGCGCGCGACTTTCAAGGATCGCCCCAGCCGGCCGTGCTGCCGGATGCGAATTCGTTCGACCCCAATGAAGACCCAGACCTACAGCAAAATGGTGGAGGAGATCCTCGAGCCGATCGAGATGCACGAAATGACCGACCTGCACGTCGACATCAAGGAGCTGCACAACGTCGTCATCCTCAACGAGCAGACGCTGATACCGCTCGTCACCAGCCAGAACATCATCATCGAGCACCACCACCACCACCACCATCTGGGCGAGCCGGCGGCGGCCGCCTGCTCCGACGGGCCCATCCTGAAGATCGAGTACGAGAACAGCGACGGTCTCATCAACGCCGAGTACGTGCACGCCGTCGACGAGCACGACCTGCTCAACGCGGACATCGGCGAGCAGTTCATCGACGACGTCAACCTCTACGAGGAGCAGGTGCCCTACGGTGGCATCAGCAACGAGGAAGACTTCGTCGCCGCCGCCGAGCAGAGCAATACGTGCGGAAGTGGCACCAGCTCCGATGGAGCGTACGACACGAAGGACTTCATACATGAACGCGACCCGTTGGCCTTAGACACGTTCGATGCCCCAGCTACTTGCGATGCGAATACGGGGGACAATCGTCGCCGTCGGGCCTCCAGCAGCAATTCGCCGACGAAGGCGAAGATGTTCAATGGGGGCCGCACGAGCGACGAGACTGATCTCACCAGCTTGAACTGGTTGCACAATATTACGAATATCATGGCGGTGCCGAATCTGCCGACACCGCCGGTCAGCCCCAAGCCGAGGAAGAAGCCACAGCAGCAGAATGAGGATCTCACCATTAACATCAACTTCTACAAGAAGAACGGCGATAAGAAGCCGCCGTTTTCGTATGCGACACTGATTTGCATGGCGATGGGGAAGAATGGGAACAAGATGACATTGAGCGCGATATATCACTGGATTCGAGAGAACTTTTTATACTATAGGAAAGCTGATCCTAGTTGGCAGGTATGAAAATTATTTCAAGTTCTTATTGGCCACCAATCAACTTACTGATAACTTTTGTTACAGAATTCAATAAGGCACAACCTATCGCTGAACAAATGCTTCGTGAAAGTTGCACGAAACAAGGACGAACCAGGCAAGGGTGGTTTTTGGCGTTTGGACCTGGAACGCTTGGAGGAATCACGTAGGTCGAAGAGGCGCTCCAGTCTGACAGTGCGTGAACCTCGTCGCCACCAGCTCAACAACAACCAGTCTGCTGGTGCGAAACCAGCGAAGCCTCAACGAAAAGCCAAGCGTTACCGACCCCCGAACACCACGGGCGAACGCAAACACAACATCCTCTCAAACATCTCCATCTGCGGCGAAACCGAAATCGAGAACATCGAATCCTACACGAGCAGCGGAGGCGGTGGAAGCACGGCAAAACGCCAGAAAACGGGGGCAAAAGCGAACGGTGGTATGCACCACCAGGTCAAAAGCAACGGCCGCTCACCGGTAGTGGCAATCAAAACGGAAGTAATCACCGACGAGGACACCAAACGCGTACCTGCATCCATGCCCAATCAAGGCGTGCTCGCCGAGCCAGTCAACCCGCTTGGAGGCCCAACCGCCACCGTGGCGAATGGCGGCAATGGCGCCCCATCGACCGCCGACGACGTCCTCTCCGGCTTGCTCTTGGGCAGCAACGGATGGGACGAATGCCAGCTGGAGCTGCTCGACTCCCTGCTGGACTCGCTGTAATCGACGGCGAGCGCTCTGAGCCGCCGCCCCCGCGCCGATGCGCTCGGGGGGCGTTTTTGCGTGCGTACAAAACCCGGAATGCGCGTGCGTTCACAAACATTGGCAGACGTAGTTAGCGTAATTAGTATAAACCAGTGTAATTTCAACCTGAGAACGAGGCGTTCGCTGCAGTTTGAATTGAGAAGGTTGAAGTCCACTGGTGGAGTGGTTTTCTTGTGCCTTTTCGTGCCTTCTTTCTTCAAACCCGTTTCAGTTCTCGTGTTTTCAACTCTTTCTACCAAAGATACAATAAGCTAAGATTTAGGATTAAGATGCTGCGGCGAGCAGACCCGTGCAATCAGTAGAAGTTGCGCGCGGCAATTGACTAATAATGCCCGCCATTATTACTTCGTGTGTGCATGAAAACTTCCGTCCATCTCGTTTTAGGTAGGCTCACGCTAGAGAGGCACGCAGTTGTACTCCGCTGCGTTATCAATAATTATCAGCAATTAATTGAAGATGAACAACGAAACAACAACTCAATGTGAAAACGATCCGTCCGATTGTCACTGTTTGAATATTCTATTTGTTACTTACGTATATAGAGATAGTTGAATTTTGATGAAGCTCTAAGTTTTGCTCACATTCGGAATGTTCAGTATTATATATTATCTCAATGTTAAATATCTCTTCTCGCATCGGTTATCGTTGGAGTTTGGATGGTTGCTCCCGTTTAGAAATGCTCAAAATTGTCAAGTCGAACGCAATGATAGCGCGATGCAACGACGCTCACGCTCACCAGTCACACCCGATTTTGTACATAATTTTACAAAAAGAAAATGCTTGGTTTTTACACGCGATGACGAAGTTCGAGAAACGGCGCCGCAAACTCTCAATTGAAAGTGATTATTATCAACGAGAATATTTTTCTAGTCTCATTCCTAATCATTACAATGATTCGTTAATCATATTAGATTTTAGAAAAAAGTAATCACATATTAATATATATCTCTATATAAATATTCATAGTGAAGTTACAATGAGCAATTAATTTTTCAGTTCTGGTCAGTCAACGAATTCGGTTGAATGTCTTGTTTTAAACTTTAGTCTGTATACATCATGTGCCTATAACTTACTAATCTAATGATTGTAATCTTAAAACTTATGTAATAAGTAGATCAGCGGTTCTTGAGCTGTTCGCGGACAATAGAGACGGGCTGTCAGCGCTAAAAAGTACAAGTTTGATCGAAGCGTAAGAATCGCTGATAATGGAATTACTTTATGGGATCGAATTGCGATTGGATTTGGCCGTATCAATAAAAACTAATTAAAATCGGATACCAATTGTCGTGTGCAGCATGGGGTCAACGTATTGCTCACACAGTTAGGCAAAACAAAATCTGTTATCAGTCCTCAGAGGTAATAACTAAGAAACGATTGTAAAAGTGTAAAATATTTTTATGTAAAAATAGAAGTGGATTGCTTAGATATGAATACTTCGTTTGCATGGCACCTGCCTCTCGACAGAATCAGTTCGTTGACGATGTGGTCAGCGGCCATTTCGGCGGCGGCGACAACGACCGCATTGGGGTTGCTGCTGGGTAGGTTGGGCAATATGGAAGCGTCAGCAACGAATAGTTTGTTCGCGCCCCTCAGTTTAAAATTGTAGTCAAGGACGCTGCCCAGCGCGGCCGTGCCGACTGGATGGTAGATGGTGAACGTCAAGTGCCTAATGCAACATATCCAGTAGTCGTTCGAGTCGTATGGGTGCGTTGCGCAAGATGCAAAAGGTCGGTCGTCGAATACGGCGCCCAAGGATTGCATGGCGTTTGTTTTCAGAAGGGTTTGCATGAAGCGAACGCCGCGAAGTAATACTTGGACATCATCGAAATGCGACAGGTAGTTGGGATTGATAATCGGTTTATTCCATGGATTTTTGGATGCGATACGAACGTAGCCGGTGCTTTTGGGGTGGAGCAACAGGGGTAGAATGAACGCAGTAGGGGTGCCATGAAGACTAGCGAAGTGTTGATTGTACATGGATTCGTTGAAGCCCATAATTTTATACAAGTGCGCGCCGTAATCGACGGTCATGCCGAGAGGAAATACCATCAGTTGCAGGTCTGGAGGGTCGTGCAAACGCCGCTGTTCGCATTCAAGGAAACTTTCCTGCATGCCATCCTGCAGGAGGCAGTCGGTATGGCCGATGATGGTGCCTTCACATTGAACGGTGGTGAAGACACCTTTACCATGAATAAGATAGTCGTAAATGCTCAAAGGACTTAGTAAACTGTGCGCGTTTAATTCCAGATGTTTTTGGAGGATAATGGAGTCAACACCAACGCCTATGTGATCCTGGAGGTTCTCGCCCACTTGGGGTTGACGTATAAGCGGACGTATTCCCAGCGATTGCAAATGGGTTGGATCGCCAACCCCGGAAAGTTGTAATAATTTCGGAGTGTTGATAGAGCCCGCAGAAAGTACAATCCCATGACGAGCCCGGACTTCCTTGGAAGGCAGCCCAGGACCAGCAGAGGCAAGGATAGAACTTGCCTCGTACCGATGCAAAAAACGAATTTGTATCACCTCGGTGCTAGCCACCAGGTGCAAGTTTGGTTTGGACGCGAGTTGGTCAAGTAGGTGATGGCCGGTTGAATATCTAGTACCCCCATGGAGATTTACCTGTGGCACGTCGAAACCGCTGTAGTGGACGTTCAAATCGCGCTGCGTGATGTTCAATTCCTCTGCTGCTTGGGCGAACACCTCACTCATTTTCGTTCTGAAGGGCATATCTGACGCTGATAGGGGTCCACCTCTCCCATGCCAATCTACAAACGCCCTAGTTAAATATAAATCTTTACCAAACAAACTACACCTTACCAGTATCATTACTGTACCGTCCCAATTGGTTTTCACTGCGTTTCCAATAATATTTAAGAAACGCTTCCTTCTGGTCAAATGACTGTGACCTCCACTCCTGGGAGAACCAAGACGCATAGTCCTCCGGATGGCCACGTAGATACAGCATGTTATTTAGCCGACCAGAACCCCCTACAATTTTTCCACGAGGCCAATTCGACCTCCCATCACGTAGAGCTTTCGCTGCATGCGTCTGCTTCGTCGTTTCATACTGCCAATCCACCGCTGACAACTGCAGTGCAGGAATCGCCGCAGGAACATCCAGCAATGCGTTTCCCACTGGGCCGGCCTCGACGAGGAGGATCTTCAGGGATGCATCTTGCGCCAGGCGGAGTGCAACCACGCTGCCTGCGCTTCCAGCCCCAACTTGAAAGAGAACTGAATTAGTATAGTGAATATTGTCCACACGATACATACCGATTATGTAGTCATACTCGTCGTGTACCTCATTGCAACTTTTCACATAGCTGCTGTATGTGTATGATGGTAACAACCATGGGTAGTGTACACTCAAATACACTAGAAATGTGAAGAACCAAGTGCCGAATAATATCGCATAGTAAACTAGGAAACTCATCGTTCACATCCAAAGGATGCACAATGTTCGAAAGAGGATGAAGACGAAGTAGAAGAAACGAGATCATACAGAAGAAGGAATATGTAAATTGCTATACCTGAATTGCAGCAAGGCACGTTGACTGATTTTCATCGATTACATGCAAGCAACAAGATTGCACTAACTTAATAAAGGACCTGCCTGGATTGGTGGAAATGATGGAACACTAAAGCCTATTGAACTAGCAGAGAGCACAATAATTTGAACGGTTGCCGATTTGCAGGTTATGTTATCGATAGGCGAACATTGGGTACTTGCACATTGCACTGCGAGATAAATGAAGCGCTGATAACGATTGCTTTTAAATTTAGAAACACTCCATCGCACAGTCGATGTAACAATATCAATTAACCATGGAATTAAATGATGCAACTATCGAAATAAACAGGTTGCAAATACATGCTGAATCACCACTGTGCATCATCACACACTTAATGTACAGCTGGTTGCCTATAGACGTGTATATAAGGACGAATAATATCCTATTAGATCTATTGGATTTCTTGAATGCATCATACAATTAGCTAATTTAAACTTCTCCATGACTATAAATCGTATTGGTTCAATTATTGGACACGCTTATCTCACAAGAGATGGTCTGATGGGAAAACCTTCATCGAAAAGTTGAATTGAAAGATCACCCAGGCGGAGTCGAAGAGTTCGACATACGAAATGAACGACGATGCTGAATGAATTGCTGCGATGACTTGCAATGTGCAAGGAATATACAACAATGGCAGCACGAATTTGCCGCAGACGTCGTTCGCAATGCGCGTCCAAAGGAAGCCACCAACTTCTACAAGGCACGAGGAGCAGGCGGAGAAGAACATGTATAGTTGCGCTAACGGTACCTTCTCCATGTATTGTGGCTGCGGCCGAGTCACCGATGCGTGTGTGTATCGTATCAGTTGTTGCTTAAATCAACTTAAACGAGCATTTGTTTCGCTTCTTTTTTCCTTCCTCATCTTCAGCTGGCTGTTGTCTTCCTGGCTGCCGCGGGGAGCTCCGTCATTCAATTAGGCGGATTTGAATGCCGCGGTTTGCATCCTCTCGCGGATGGTTGGACCAGCGTATGTAGGAGAAGATAACTGTTCAGCAACAATCGGCCGACGATGTGCTACAACAGGTGATACTTTTACTGATTTCTTGACGTTTCAATTATGTTTGCGCATAATGCTCGCTCATTTCGTATTCGTTTTTAGCGATGGCTCGTGGCGTTTTTCATTTTCAATTGCTCTTCTTGCCGACGTTGGAGGCTTGACATGATTGCATGGACGATGGATTGGCTCGCCGGCCTAAATTGGCAGACGGTTTGATGTTGTTGAGACCAATGTATTGAGGATGCAAATGAAGAAGTGGTGCCCAGCGTAGAAAGTGCAGTTTTCCTGTTCTTCCTGCATCAGCGCACACCAAGGCGTACTGAATGGAAGCGTACACATCAAATAAACGCCATCTAATTGACTGAGCAATGTTGCGCACGCACACATCGCGTACTAATTGAAGTAGTAAGCGTTTTTACGAGCGCGACCAAAGAGAAACCTCATTTCGTCAACGGGCGTTCTGCTTGTACCGAGTGTTCCTCCATCGATGAATGAGTCGGTCAGCTCGTTTATGGCGCGGCGAAAATCGAAATGATGCGCGCCGCAGAAATTGGGCGGTCGGCGAGTCTCCAAAAGTAGAGTCGAATGCACCAAGTCGGTCGGATGAATGACGGCGCAATAAACAACCACGCGAAAGCCGCCGTCGTCGACCGCCTGGGGGTGCGCTGAAGAAGACGCCGGAGGAAGGCGTAGAGCGCGCGAAGCAGACGCGCACGTCCTCGCGTACTCCTTCTGCCGCGCGCACCGAGTACTCGCGCAGTCACTCACTCAGCCAGCCAGTCAGTCAGTCAGTCAGTCAGTCAGTAGGACTCGCTGGTTTTGTATTCGTTTGCACGCTGCTTGTGGTCACTTCTTGCGCGTTCGCCCGGTCACGAACAACAACGCGCGAAGTGCTTTTCCCCGCTGACGCCTAATTGGACGCGCGATTGCAAATGCCAATTAGCGGCCGACGCGGTCCGGCCGATGTGCAACTGATTCGCGAGCCGACCGACCCGAGCGCGTTTGATGAACATGGATTGTAAATTGAGCGCGATATCGATAACTTAAGAGACAAACATTTCGTTGCGAACCTGACGAAGCGAGGAGAAGTTGTAAACAAGATAGGGACAAGAAGAGTTGTGTTCCGAATGCGAAGTGTGTGCAGCAGGTCCTTGGCAAGGATAATGGATACTTTCTTGGTCCTTTTCGTAAGTATTTACTCACTTTTAGTTTTCCCCCCACTCACGAAGAATTCAAATGCACGTGATATCTGTACCCGCATGAATTTAACATTTCCTCAGTTTTCTCTTCCGTAACTATGTGTTTTCAATTTGTTCAAAGAGTTAATGCATGCTTATCACAAACGACTGTAGTTTGCATTGGAATTAATTTCACATTTTCAATCAACTCAGTCAGGAAGTCGATCAAAGTCAAGAAAAGCCAAATAAAAACGAGGAGAATAGCCGGAAGGAGCTGCCGCACGCCTATTGAAACAGTTGACCACTTTACTTCATGCTCTCTGCTCTAATTGTTTTCAGCTGCTTTAATTTCTAACGGAATATTGACGAAATTTCGTGTTTCCTATCATTGTTTGTGGGGGTCTATATGCATTCACGTCCTAGCGCGCGTTGATCCTTGCCTAACGAGGAAATTACGGTGCAATACTTTTACGTTGTTCCGCATTGTAACAAAATTCGATTTGAGAAAATATATCGGATACGTTATCCACGTCAGTGGAAGTGAAAACGCGTCGATGAACTCGGCCCGTATTTTCTCTTCAATCGTTGAAATGCAGTCCAATCAACTCTCTTGTACGACAAAGTTCAAGAAACAAATTCAAGGCCCATGAAAGTTTAACATCCGCCAGCAGCGGATGCATGCGCGAGGAAGCCAGAAAAAAAAGAAAGGTGGACGAAAAGGAAGGTGACATCGATGTACCCTAGGCCGAAATGTTCGATTTGGGGGCCACACGTGGGATTTTATGGCAGAGAAGAGTAGATCGTGTGAACGTAAGTCATCCGATTACAAAGTATAGCATTCAATATGCGAGCTGCATTCGAAAACGCTCTTCGCGCGATGGCCACAATAAAATAACGAGCACCTGTGCCTGGGCGGGCCGGCAGAAGAAATAGGAAGCCCGTCAGCGACGTGCGTTCAATATCAATATCAAGGTTAAATGGCTTTTTAGCTTTCACTTAAAAATCGGAGCTCACATACGCGCCAACTCCAGGTCGTCGCATCGGCCGGCAAGTTTATCGTTCATCGGCGCGCATCATCTTCGCCATAGCCCGAAACTGGCATCGCGCTGGGGCTGGCGCGGACGCGCCGAGCGTTGCGACATAGATGCGAGGAGTCCTCGTCATTCGCGCAGACTTTGGCGACGCGTTCGTTCGCCGCTTCATGCATGGACATCACATCGCGAGTGCAGCACTCGTGTGTGTACATTTCGCTCGCCCGCGTGACACACTGACCCTCTTTCCCTCGTCGGGCCGGCCGTGCGCGTCTCGTATGCATAAATGCGACTTCTTGCGCGCAAACAACGACCGTCCAATCCATCACAGTCATGCACCACCTACATAGACGGGCGCATCGCCTGATGACTGCACGCAAATGACTAATGACGTTTTGCTCTTGCAGATTGCCGGCTCGCTGGTGTCCGTGGCGCTCGGCTACGGCTACGATTCAGGCACCGATCAAGGAGCGTGTGGGAAGCCGGTCCGTGGTGGTAAAGCTCTTCATAAGCCGCCCTGTGACCTCGCCAAGGAGACATACTGCGTGTCGGCGGGTAGTACGTATCCATGGCACGCGGTACGGCGATTCATCCGGGAGAACCAGGGTTTGATGCGGCGTATGTACGGGGATGAGCGCCACCTCGCTGTCTTGAAAGCCGAGTTGAGTAATGACGTCGAGCCGGACTACGACTTCGATGAGGATGCCGCCGTGGAGACGCCAATGGCGCCGCCATCAATGCTCTATCGGCGCGATGGGAATGAGGACCTGGTGCACGATAGCTTCGCGAAGCGGTATCCCAAGCAGGATCACCTGCTCTTCGACGATAACGAGCTTTTCGATGAGGCGCGCTATATTCAGCACGCGCAGGATCGCAAGGAGGAGATTATCCTCAACACGAAGTTCGTATACAGTCAGGAGCCGGGCATGCAGATCAAGCTGAAGGAGGTCCTCCAGACGCCCAAGTTCACGCAGAAGCAGAGCGCGTCGTCGCAAACGCACGACGTGCGCATGAAGTTGAATGAGAACCCGGTGGATGACTCCGCGTCCGGGAGCACTATGACAACACCCGCTGAGGTGTCCACCACGTCAACTCCAAGTTACGACCCGTCTACTGTCGGCAATGAGTTGAACGGTACGTCGACGACGCTGCCGCAGGGGAAGCTCCCCGACGCCGCGAGTAATGCGACCAATATTCAGTACAGCTCGGATTTCGTTACCGTGTCATCAGCGGCAACTCAGGCGAAGCCGGAGAACGCCACGGTGGAGAGCACCACGTCCGCGAACGAAGGCGTAAATCAAACGACGACGCCGCTCAAACCGGATGCTTTGACGAGTCCGCCCACGAGTCCGGATTATGATGACGAAACCACGACGACGTTGGAGAGCGCCGGGGAGCAGACGGAGACGGAAAGCTCTACGGAGAGCAAGCGACCCATGGGGGAGATGTTGTTCCAGGACTTTCAGGAGAACAGCAAGCCGCCGCACAAGGACTTCCACTACAACAATAAACTGCGCGGAGTGTAAGTAATATGGTAGTTCGATGCATAAATATTAAACTCGAAATTTTTAGGAATGCGTGCCCCGTCGTCGAGGAGGTGGTGGCGCCCTTCTGGGCGAACAATACGCGCGGTGAGGTGCTGGCGCTGCTCAATCTCTACCCGTTCGAGCAGTACATCCACTCGGAGAAATGCACTTACGAGCATCGGCAGATGTACTGCCGTGAAGGATGTCGTTGTGAGCAGCAGTACCGCCTCCATCGGCTTCTCGCCTACGACCCGAACAATGAGTGCCGCGGCATCTTCTCCGACTGGTTCCGCTTCCCCTCGTGCTGCGTGTGCAAATGCTACGACATGCCCGCTGAATTTCGAGTCACGTCGCGCAGCCCACGCTCGCACAAGCCGCTGGAGGAGGCAGCCCAGGACGCGGACAAGAAGGAGCTGAAGCGTGAACGCGAGAAACCGAATATATGGTTCGCGAAAAAGAAGTTCAATGTGAAGCGTTTCAATTGAACAGCGCCTTTTCATAGAGTAACGTTAATACAATAAGGCTCGTGCTACTTTATATACATTTTCAGAATCGGCGCATGAATTATGACTTCATTTGATTTTCGCGCTGAATAACTAATCTATAATATTTCCGGATATTTTGAATTGCAAGTTGGACTGTACCTCTGCGGACTCTTAACACTGATTAAATTATTTTCGTTCTGTTATGTATATCTATTTTTTTAATTTTACTAGTTTGTTAATGATACTATACGATTGTTGTTAGTACCCGTACTTTGTATATTTTTGTTGTTTTATGTTTAAATAATCTAATAATAAATTGTTAAGGCGTAGTGAATGGATTTTTCAATATGACTACATCCCCAAATAATTTAAAGGACTTTGGAGTTTTGGGATTATTGCAGTAGTTGTCTGATGAGGGCCACCAACATAACAGTTTTAAGTTACAATTATTTCTTCTTGCCTTTCCTTATCAATGAAAGATAGACATTTTAATATAGGAATAATACATAAAACAATAAAAATGTACAATAATATCGTTGTTTTCTCTAATCGATTCTGGCTAAACTAGCAAATAGATTCCAATTGGTTCCGTTCTGTTTCACAGTACATCTATGTTATGCACAAGATGTGTCAATGTGCCAAACAGAAAGGCAAAATTTCGTTTTTTGAATTTTTGGTGACGTAGAAGATTAAAGAAAAAACATTGACAAATCACAGAAACGTAAAATCAAATAAAATTAAACAGAAACAAAACAGAAAAACGTAACAACTGGACGCATACATACATTAAATGATACCGCACATCACAATCAATTGATATTTAATACGCATGTTTTCTTTGCAGCTTACTGCATATCCTATCGACAATAACGCGGACATGGGCATTGAATATCAAAATCAGATTTTGCTATCCCACGAAATATGTAAATGTTCAAATATCGTCGTTAATATCGTTCAATATATTCCACTATTCGAGGGCGTCGTTTGCTCCATTCTACGCAAAACGGAGTCGAGTACAATTGCAAACAGTAAAAATTTCGAGTTCATTCTTGTAGAAAAACATGAATAGAAAATTGGCGTTTGACGTTTGTTCGTATAAAAACGTTTGTAAATCCGATTAAAAATACCGATCGTCATCGCTTGATAATTACTCATAAATATAAAATAGAAAATGTACTATATATACTTACTTAGCAGTAACAGTATCCTTTTTGTCACATTAGTTCCACCTACTTTCTTCCTATATACCGCTTCTTATACGTTAAATTATTGTTGTTTTATTTGGCGTTTCTGACGTTTATTGATTGTGTGGCTTCCTCCGTAGAATAAACGAGCGCGATCGCGCGCGCCCCAGAAAGCGATTGCTTTCACTCACTCACTGGACGGGCACCCATTGACTTTTACTATGCACAGCATCAATTGCAGCTTTTACCTGGGTGCACATGTATGCAATGTTCACGCCAGCTGGAATCACAGCTGAAAAGTCCAACGAGATTAGAGAAAATGCAATCCCAGAAATCATACGCAAACGCTACCAACCTGTAATCAGATGTCGGTATTCAGCCTCAAGGTTTTTGCAATGTTCGTACATCTCTTTCGCTGCTTTTCCGGACAGCTTGTCTAGGGAAAAGCGCGTGTCTTTGATCTCTTTGATGTGCTTCGTGCTCTTAAACTTGATCAGCAATACGATCGGGAATACTTCGTGTCGTTTCATCAATTTCTCAACATTTGATATCGGCATGTCGATCATACAATGATGTTGCTACAACAGATTCGAATGAGCACCAGGAATTACTATATTCCCACTACTTACAGAGTTGCAAATTTGTTTAATTGACGAAACCGTTGTGCATTCGAAATAGTTGCCTTTGCGTTTGAAATCCACAATATCGCCGATGTCCTGTTCCAGCTGCGCCTGGCTTTGGCGAATTTCGATTGCGCACTTGCGGAATTTGTCGGGAAAATCGTTCACCAGTTTATCAATAACATATTCGGCCAACGGGCCCAATACTAATACGGGTCGAAACTCTGGGCCTGGAATTAGGAAATATACATTAGTACGAATTGCAACTACAGGATTCACAGGAAGTTGAAGTTCGAAAAGTAAACATAAAATAAGGTTTAAACAAAAAATGACATAATTTTGGAAAATATTCATTGAACTTCACAAAAACAAAAGGAATACAAATTCAATTGCTTGTAAAACTCAAATGTGTTGTGAATCTATAATTAGAGGGGTAAAATTTAAATACGCCACCAGCAATGGTCAAATTAACATCTGCTTTGGACGCAAACAATAAGAAAAGTGTCGGTGGTGTGTTCTTATATACTATTTCAGTCAGTGTAGGAGCAGCGATAGCGGTAAATGAATGTGACAATTTAATTGGGACACTTACATTCAAGACGTTCAACGCGCTGATACGAGCAGAGCGACAAGTCTTCATGCAGTGTGCCATTGTCGGAATACCAGCCGGACGTTACGTTGCAGAAGCTCGCCAGCTCTTTGGAATCGCGCGAACCGCTACGTTGATGCTTCTTGCGTCTGAAGAAGCTGCGACGTGCCGACGTTGAGCCTCTCGATTCCAAATCTCCGCTACTGCGCCTCAACAGCAGTTGTTCTTCGACTCTTTTGATAGAGAGAACACGTTGAAATTGCGGCGCCCACACCACGAAACCGCCATCTACTTACTTGTACTTCGACGGGATAATGCCGCAATGCAAACGATGCCCCTCCGCGTCCAGCTTCCACGCTAGCCAGTGGCCCGGATTGCCACGGAACATTGTATTATCCACGTACAGAATATCGTCCTTGTTGAAGTACAATTGATGGCTGTCAGTCAGATCGCTTCCGCTGCGATCAAAGCCGCACCGCACGTACAGGGAGTCTCCCGGTTTATCCTTGATTTCGTTGTACCCTACGAATGATAGCAATATTAGATATACATTTGCCATTATTACTGACTACTTACGATCGATGCGATAGTGAGCAAGCACTGTCACCTTGTCGGCTGGTTTGGCCAGCTCGTATGCGGCCTCCTCGGCGGTAGCATGCCGTAAGTTGGTACCGTTGTACTCCAGGATTTGATCCCCGGTGCGAAGGCTGGCGTGCTCAGCGAGGGAATCGCGCTGCACCGAGTGGATGAAGATGCCGACGGCGTTGCCGCCCACCAATGAGATACCCAGATTAGATGTTTTGTGCATCTCGATGTACAAGTAGCGCGGCTCGTCCTCGCTGGACGCCGTCGACTTCGTCTTGCTGCTGCGCGATGTGCTCTGTCGCTGCTGGGAGTCGCGTGAAGTCTGCTGAAGACTACGCGGATTGGTAGTCCCGCCGCTCAAACTTTTGCGGATCTCCTTCGGGGAGTTACACGGTGTTGGCTCGGTGCTGCTGCTGCAGGAGTTCTCCTCGAAGCCAGAGCCCTCGTCGATCTCGAGGAACTTCTCCGGCGTGTGCACCAGCATCGTAATCGAGTTGCTGCAGTGTCGCAGCACGGTTGCTGCCAGATCGTAGGTCGCGTTGCGTATGTTGATGCCGCACACCTCCAGCAGCTGGTCGCCAATCTGCAGACCAACCCGGCTCGCCAGGCTGTTTTCGTTCACGGTGGAGACGAAGATGCCACCGCTCTCTGGGCAGTTGATCTGGATGCCGAGCGGTTCATTCGACTTGTCGATGTGTACCTTGCGTAATTCACCAGGGAGCGTCTTCTGCGACCAGTATTCGGGTACGCGCTTCGTGCTCGAACCGGGACTGAGGATCTCCACGTTGAAAATCGGCATCGGGCTGCCGCGCTCCGAGGCTGGCTCGTTCGAGCCGGTGCTCACCTTCCCCGTCGAATTCTTCGAGTTGACGCTCGGGTTGGAGGGTATGCGAAAGCGCTGAGTTTCCTTGCGGGGAAAGGTGCTGATGTTGAAGTCGGGAAGGTAACTCTCGCGTGAATCTCTGATGTCGCGGTCCATGTGCGCGTGCTGCGAGCTGATAGAGCCGAGTGGCCTCTTCTGGTAAACTTCCACGGAGAGACTGTGCCCGTGTTGGCCGTATGGTGGATTATATGGGTTGTCATAGCCGACACTCTCACGCGAATGGCTGCTGTTTGTGCTGATCGTGTTGAGGTGGTGCGGATGTGGATGCGGGTGGAAAGGATAAGGAGGGACACGTGGGGCCAGCAGAGGCGAATGTATGCGCGCTTGCTGTAGAGCTAAGAGCGGGTCGATGAGGCTGTCGCGTTCCGAATCTGAGTTGTACTTGGCCTGCTTGTTGGCGTTCTGACGCGACTGCAAATACTTGAGGATTTCCTTCTCGCTGATCGAGACCTTACTATTGCTATTCGTCACCGGGCTGTACTCGAGGGAGTCGTCGCTTTTCCCGTTCAAAGATATTGATTGTCGATTCATGGGCAGCTTGTCGTAGGAGTCGTTGTGGAACTCCTTCACGAAGACGCTCGAATGCCGATTCTGGGCATGGGGCAAGGGCATATTGCTATGATGAGGTGAGACGTTCGAGATGTTCGACAACGTGGAGATATTTGACATGTTACTCTTAATGATAGCACTGTTGGTGCTACGTGACTGTGATGCGTTCGACACACTCGATGGTTGGTCGATGAAATACTCATCGTGGTCGTTGTTGTTTGCCAGCACTGATAATGGCGGTCGATCTTTCTTGCGGCTTATTTTCGGCCCCAGGGTACCTATCGTGCCGAGGATGTTGATGTTCGCGCGTGTCTTGGGCCAGGTGCCACCATTTTTCCCCTGGAGCGTCGGCTCCTTGGTGTGGCGCTTCATACGCATTATCGTATGACCTCCACCACAGCTATCGATGACGCTGTCCAGTTCGGCAATGGCCTGCTCGGTGGCATAACTCTTGCTGCTGCTCATGTCCAACGACGGCAACGCATTCGAGGTTGACGTGTATTTGTCCTTGTCCTGTTCGAGACTTCGATTGCGATCTTTGGAATGTCTGCGTCCTCGCACCAGGTCGAATTTTTCGCGTAACCATGTCGAGCTTTTGTCTTGTGCTGATTTGGCGCGTGGATAATCGATGGTGCTATGCCGATTGGAGCTACCGCTGCCCGACAGATGTGTGTTGTTGGAGGCGGCGAAACTGTTTAGGGGATACGACTGCAGATCGTCGGATTGCACGCTGCGGTTTTCCTTCTTGTGCCGTGGAACCGGGATGAAGACGTTCGTGCTCTCCGGGTCGAGATAGGACATCTTCAGCGTCGTCAGCGTGATGGAATCGTTACTTTCGTCATTCAAAATTCGCATCGCGTCATGCACGGCATCGCAGCCGTCCATAGATTTATTATTTATGCGCAAAATGCGATCGCCAACCACCAAGCTTGTATCTTTCGCCGCCAAACTACCCTCCGCTATTTTGCTAATATAAACACCCGATTCGAGCGTAATACCATGATTTAAACCCGACGACAGCTTCGCCGTCAGCAACCAACGTGCAACCTTCGCTGGCAGCTTTGAATGCAAATAACTATCAGGTGCTTGTGGCATGTTCGGAGATGTCGGCAGCGACGAATTGTTACTGCTCATACCTGACCAGTTGTTGCGTCGTCGGCGACGCACCACCAGGTGCACGATAGGTGCGCCCGACCGAATTGCATCCATGACAACACGTTTGCTCACGTTGGTGCAGTCCAGGTTGTTTACCCGCGTGATGCAGTCATTGGGCCGAAGCTTGCCATCTGCGACTGAACCTTTCACGACGTCAGTGACGTAGATGTCATTGTTGGGAAATTGTGGATCACCTGGTCCACCACCTAGGTCGAAACCAAGATCTTTGTCTTTGGACAAACCCGAGAGATCAATTTCCAAAATTTCCGTCTCCCATTCGGGAACGTCACTATCGATGGCGCTGTCGTGTGAATGATTGTGCGGCAATCCCTGCAACCCTTGATTAAGGCTGCTCTCCTTTTCAATATGAACCTCCAGGGTCTCCTTTAACGTCTTGACCTCCTTGACGAGTTCATTACGTTGCTTCTTAAGCGCGTCCGACTCGCGCAAAGATTCCGCCAACTCCGAGACGGCGCGGTCGCGTTCTTTTCGCATCTTATCGCATAATGTACGAATACTTTCACGCTCTAATACAATTTTGTCGCGTTCGGAGAACGCCCAATCGCGACGACCCTTGCTCACCTCAGCTTCCTGGAGCGCCTCCGTCAGCTCCAGCTGTGTCTTGTCCAAACTCTTGCGCAAGCTCTCCAACTCCTGGTTCGCCTGGTCGAGGTTGTCCAACCGCTGACGTTGGGCGCTGTTTGCTACCTGGATCTCCTTGCGCGCAGCATTTTCGCCCTGGGCATGGCTACTGTTGAGCGGGCTCTTCAGCAAGTCGTTTTCCTCCTGAATGGTATACTCGCCGAATTTTTCACGTAGATCGTTACACTCCTTCAGCGCCTTGTCGCGGTCGTGCAGTGCGCTCGCAATCTCGCGCCTCAGCGACTCCATCTGGTAGTTGAGGTTCTGCTTCTCTTCCACCAGCTCTTTGTTGTTCGACTCAAGCAACTTGTTGTTTCGCTTTGCCTGGGACAGGTCGTCTGATAGTTTCTCCATTTCCTTGTGCACCGTGTCTCTAAAATGATACAGTTAGGAGAAATTCTTCGAGACTTTTACACAAGACATTGATGCCTCTCGGGCCGTAATAAAGGGTAGTCCACACCGGTGGTGTGAATAGGCGTGAAGCGACGAAGAGGTGGGTGCACACTTAGCACGAACGTGCTAAGCTGAAAATTACAGAGCGACAGAAAGCAAAGCTCACGTTGTTGTTAATTTTCGATGTTATCAATTATTTTGTTACGTGTGAACTTTTGCTTATACTCATCCACCTCTTCGTGTACTTCTCATAGCAACCAATGAAAACACGACATGAGTTTATAAAAACGCCTTGCAAATCAGTCACTATTATTATGTTGTTATTCATTTATGCGTTCAATTGGCAGTGTTCTCAAAAAAATAGCGCATTATTTCAATATCTTTAACGAACTGACGCTTGTTATAGTTGAAAGAATAATTGCATGAAGTATATGCATGCATGACTTAATTAATTTCTTACCACAAAATTACCTCATGGAAGTGAACGCACCTTGTGCAACATCGAGTTAGTACGTGAGCGCAAAAATTACTCATTGGAACTATTTCTCATCTTAGGCAAACCGCCATATTGAACGCATAAAATAAAACTATTTCACACAAAAATGTAGCACATCTGAGGAAATTGGAATTAACAATTTCCCAGAGCTACCAATGCATAGTTAAGTAATCGATTATTGCAACTTACAAGTGCGCTTTCCTTTTCATTATAAACATCATGTTCGTGCAAGGAGACCCAGAAAGAAAAGAAGAAAAACAAATTCCTAATAGATACGTACGAAATGGAAGACAAAATGGAAGAGATTAGATGAACGCAAAGCGTATAAAGCTGCCTACCTCTCAGACATGATAAGGTTGTACTCTGTCATGGTGGCGTTTCTCTCATCCGTGAGACGTTGAAGTTCTTTGTTGGCCTTTTGCCGGAAAGACATCGCCTGCTTGACGGCATCCTCGTACTTCTGCTGGGCCATTTGCAGAGCATCACGAAACTTATTGCAGTCGCGTATCACCCGGTCCATTTGACTGTATGCCTTGGCCAGTTGCTGTTTCAGGCTTGAAACATCGCGCAACTGCAAGACATTCAATATTAGACAAATCATGTCGATATTTCGCTATGTATACGTACAGAATTATTGCGCTCCTGACTGATGTCGTCGTATTGTTTACTGATGCGCTTGGCCTCGTCTTGTGCCAGCTCCAGCTTCATCATGGTCTGCGCGTGCGACGCGTCCAAGTCCTCGTAGCACTTCCGCAAATTATCATATTCCAAATCAGTCACCTGAGATGAGTCCATCTTGCTGCGATGATGCTGTCTGTAGAAGTCCAACTCTTTCATGGCGTGCTCACAGCGGCGACGCAGCGTGCACAGCTCCGAGTTCGCTTTATCATACTGCTGCTTGAGTGCTTCGTAATCACGATCTCGAATCGAGCCCGAATTGAATGAATAGTTGCGTGACAATGTGCCTAAAACAGTTCACACACAATCAGATGAATTGTTACTGCGAGCACACAAATTGAGGTACTTACTGTTTCCCGGTGCAATATCGTTGTTCGATGCCATTATTCGACTGCAATAATAAGTTTACTGCACATTAAAAATGCGTATGTGCACATAAAAAGAGAAAGTTGTTTCATAACAATAATCATAAATCACAAGTATTATTGCACACAATTGTTGCTTGTGCGGCAACGGATCGGTCGTACAAGCGGAACGCTACTGAGCACATACCGCTGCCGCCTAGCAGCCAGCACAACGAACGATATCACTAGCAATTAATTATTTATGTTTATATTTTGTTTGTCGCACGACCAATTAGTCATTCCTGTTGCCATAGATACGATATGGATATGTATCTAGTTGGTGCGCTAAAGATGTACAACTGCGGCGCTACTTACGGTGCAAAAGAGTTGTGTATCACAATTGCACAAAATGATTATAAATATACATAATAATGAACGGCGATTAATGACTAAACGCAATAATTCAGGGAGTAATTATAAAATATATCGTCCACCATGTTGATTCGTTGACTGCGCCACTGATACCACTACACGCGGCTGACATGGTGCGTTTTGGTGTTATTTTTCCTACCAACTTATGTCTAAAGTTACCAACTGACGGAGATGCCCGAAGATACACAACACAACATTTTCTAAATTTTACATTTTTGAACAGAATAATTATATTGATAAGATTAATTGTTAATGAATATAATGCAGGAAAATGTAATTAAATCAGCAAACTACATCGAAAGATCATAAATACTGCATGGAATATGTGGTCGCGCATGCGCCGTGTGTGTCAACTCCAACAGGTATTTGTGCTCGTTATTTAATGTTGTGGTGTAGTTGTGTTATGTTGACATAATTTCTATGATTGTAAAAAAATAATAACGAGATTGAGAGCAAAAACAAACGCGAAACTCAATCAGTGTGCCGTGCCTTATCAACGCTGATAGCGAGTAAGTTTTGTTGATTGCGTGCGTGTGCGGTTGTCGTGACAACGGGCTAGGTGCATTGAATGAGATGGCCGAGCGAATCGGCGAGCATTAGCACACGTATTATTTGCATGAGTAATGCGCTGGTTTAATGCTGCAGTTGGACGAATTTCAGGTGTAATTTAAGAATGCCGACGCCGCTAGCACACATGGAGCAGAACATCAACGAGATCAAGGCGAAGATCGCCTACAACGGCGAGATACTCATCATCTACATCGACCAGAACATCACGCTGGAGCAGTTGTGTGCGGAAATGCGTCAGATTTGCCGATTCGGGCCCGATCAAGTGTTCACGATGAAGTGGGTGGATGAGGAAGGCGACCCGTGCACGATTTCAACACAGATCGAGCTCCGAGAAGCCATACGACTGTACGAGATTAATAGGGATTCGGAATTAACGATACATGGTGAGTGCTAAATTGACGGCATTGGGTGCATGGGTGCTTTTGGTCGCTAGCCGTAGTTGGATAGGCAGTTAGATATGCAAATGTGTGGCTCTTCCTGGCTGCATTGGCACGATTCGCACCTGGTGCTGGATTGAGGTTAGGTTCGGTTGCTTGGAGGCGGCTATTTTGTTTATACTCGACGAAGAGATGCGTGCGCCCTCTGTGGCGGCGGGCCAATTGCTATCGATTTTCGCACTTGCGGGCTCCGGGAACGTCAGCGCTGTGGCCCGCCGCCTCCAGAAGACTGGTGGTAGTGAGGGCTAGCGTGTGTGTCGTGTACAACGTCGGGGCGTCGCGACACTCTGGCTACCTGTACGCGACATCAACCAGACAACTGGCTGGTCGTAGACGACGACGACGAGCGCGTTCCGTGCCGGCGACCTGCAGACAATCAGATTACATTCTTCCAAAATTCGCGACGTCGACCGCGAACACCGTCGCGCGTATGACGACCTCGACGAAACAACAACGCCTACTTGAAAATCCTCTGGTGATAATGTGGAATTGATCACGACACGGGCCCGCGTCTTGTGCTCCTTCCTCAGGCAACGCACAGAGCTCTCCCCTGTCGACCTTCGCCCCTTAGAAGCCGCTCCAGCCCACCCTGCCCCAGCTTCTTCACACCATAATATTGCCTACCTCCTCTAATCTCCACACCGCAATCTTTTTTCCTTCCTCAGCCACCTCGCGCACCGGCTGCACCGAGTGTCTTCGTGGACGGCGGCCAGCATCAACACCTCCTGCAGCAGCATCATCATCACCATGGCGTGGGGCTATTGGAGCGCGACCACCTTGGGCGACCGCGGCCGCTCGCCGCGCCGCAACCAGCAGAACGGCACCGTGGCGGCGCACTCCCAGAGCAGCGCGCCCTCCGCAGACCGCTCCGAGCGGCATCCGGCAAGTCACAGCAGCAACTCGAGCAACGGCTCCAGCGCGTCCACGAGCGCGGCCCTCCTCGACGAGCTGCCCTCGACGCACCAGCAGCAGCCGCACACGCAGCAGCCGCACGTGCCGCAAACGCACCATCACCAGCAGCAGCCGCAGCCGCTGCCGCACACGCAACAGCACCACCAGCAGCACGCGCACCACGCGCCATACCATCATCACCAGCAGCAGCCGCCGCCGCCGCACCAGCAGCCGCAGGCGGCGCACCACTCGCAGATGCAGCCGCACGCGTCCCCGTACCTGCACCACCACGAGACGACCTCCGGCTCCGAGTTCGACCTGGAGCCGAACCTGTCGCGCCGGCCCTCGCTGGACCTCAGCATCGGCGGGCCCCAAGGCGCGCTCGCCGGTATCATTTGCTCGGCGCACGGCTCCAATTCGCGTACGGGTACGTTGTCCGCCGGCAACACGCTGACGAGGGCGGGCAGCCGGCACACGGCGATCAGTAATGTCGATTACGCGGTCCCGCATCATTTGCATCAGCATCATCTGCATCATGCCGCTTTCGTTGAGTATCATCATCAGACGCAGTTGAGCTTTTCTGATGATGATAGCAGCTCGGAGCCGGGCTATGCGACAGGTAACACAGCATGCGCTCCCCGGTAGATAGATGCACCTAGAGAGAGAGAATGAGCCGAATGATTGAATGTGCAAATCACAATTGTTAATGTTGTTGAGAGAGGGAAAGAGAGAATGCCATTAATTGTTGTATTTTTTCATGGTTGAACATTGCGTTACCGTTTTGTGTTTATTTATAGCGCCATTTATCGTCACTTAACCATGGGATGCTTATCTGACAGGGGGCAGCGCGAAATTCCTGGCGATTGCGCGCCGCCCCCCGCTGAATGGGTTTAAATTTAACATGCAAAGCGCATAAAAATACGCGCCGTATGATATATTATAGTATATCACTTGTCATAGTCGTAGGGCGCAAAGTGCTGTATAATGCATGGGCGCACTTAGATGCGGATAAAGTCGCCAGCGATGGCGGACGCGGAAAAGTGTCGCACTACGTCGGAAAATCGCGTGATCCGAATGAATTAATCTATTAAACTTGCCCTTTTTGCGTTATTTCTTTTCTTTTATTTCTCCCCCATCCCTTAGTTTGCTCGCTGCGGCTCTGTCGGCCCGTGCGCGAAATTTGTGCCACCCGCGCACTATCCGCTGTCGCGTACTGCACTACTAATGGAGTGGAAACGCAACTAGCGCAAAAGCTCGCGCACAATGTTTGTGTGTTTACTATTATTGTTGCACCGAGAATTCATTTGCAATGGCGTGCGGTGCACTTCGTCGTGCAAACAACTTCGCAGAAATTGACGGATTGCTGTTACCGTGGTTTGCAGGATTACTTGCGTTTTCATATAGTTCAGCTAATATTGTTGATCTAGGTCAGTCGGGATAATTTCTCTTCAAATCGTTCTAAAAATGGTCCGCCCAGAAAGTTTTATCCTTGATTTCAGCAGCGAGGATTCTTTTATTTTGGCATGTCACACTCCTCAAATGGAGTTATATGAATTATTGTCGAGAAGAGTTGAAAGAAATCAATTCCTATTACATCATTTGGATTTTTCATGTTTTGAAGTTTAATGCATGACCAAAATGCATGATTTGGAAAATTTAAAATCAAAATTGAAGCAAATTTGAACTGGTTAAACTTTAATTATAAGTAGGTCCATGAAATTTTGAATTCGGCCTTAGATAGTTCCCCTGGGAGGCAAAGTTTCCTCGATATTCAGCTTAAGATGCAGGGATTTTACGAGTTTGTCTGTTGCAAAAATCCAAATTAAGACTTTGGGAGTTAAACAAGTCTGAACTTCGTAAATGCTTATTTATTCAGGAGGGCGAGACAAATTCTGTCCTGAAGACTAGAGGACTAGATGTTAGTCTCTGAGTGCCTATCTTAGCAGTCTACGCGCAATTCCCTACAGCCTTCAATGTCCACTAAATGTTTAATTTGTAATCCCGGGAAGACCTTGCGGATTATACTTCCAGCGAATGCAACAGCTAGGATTGCAACTTCCAACTTCGCCGAACCCCGCCGATTATCGGTCGATGAACATAATGCTCATTAAAATTGTGCGTGCGAGCGTTAATAGCCGGGGGCCCCATAACGAGCGCGCCTGCGAACACCGATAAAAACGTTATCACGAACACACATCGCAGCATTTGGCTGAAAGTGTATCATGAAACAAATGCGATAACGACATGTTGCAATATGTGGGCTGAATTCAGGTGAACCGGCACAAATTTTCTCAGGTTGTGTTGACAATCGGCGTGGCGACGACACCTTCGCCGAAGCGTCGTTCCCCACCTCCGGGTTACACATCGGGCGCACATTGCATGCCGGTGTGAAGTACCTGCTCGCCTATTTATGTTTGCGCGTTCGAATTCTATTATCACCCGGAGCGCGTCTATTATCTTCTCGCGCCTCTCAGTTTATCGCGCCGTGAGCGCGCCCGCCGATAAGCGGCCTCGCTCGGTGTAGGCTCTCAGGGCTAGGCTTTATTAGCAAAGAATAACTTTCCACGCTGACAGTTCGGGTGCGCGGAATGCATCACCCTCCGAGTGTCTAACTTGTAGTTTAGATTTGAAGTGGGCGCCCGACGAAGAAGTGATCAGCGCGCGTAGAAGTTTACCTTCCGATGCTGACCTTCTGCAGGGGTAGTGCTTGCTAGGCGACGAAGTAGGCGCCCACGGAGACGAGATTGTTGCACCCCGCTGCCGTGCACCGTAGTCCTTCGGAGCGCATCCCACCCCGCATGATAACACGATGAATCTGTGGAACGACATGTGCCACGGCGCAATGCTCTATTGGTATCAGCCGTCGAACGCGTACAATTGCGACCTATCCGCGCTCGTTTCAGGAGTCCCTGGCCATGGAGGTATAAAAATATTCTTGTATTTGTGATGCACTTCAACGTGCGCCGAAATCGCGCTGGCGTGCGCCGTGAATCGCGTCGAGAGTGCTGCGAATCGGATATTTCCAAACGGTTGACTCATCATTGATCAATCGATCGAGCGCTTGATTGATTGACGTCGCGAAATTGCTGAAATCCTACACGCCGTTTGCTTATTCTACCAGCACCGATTTGCAGAAGCGCGCGTTTACAGTTGAGAAGGCGAGCACATGGAGGACTTGTTATTGTTGTCGTACGGATCGCGTATGTACTCCCATGATGTCGTGGAAAGTGGACGCAGAGTTTGTTTATATTTTCGCATTGTTATCATCTAATTGTTGTCGATGAGCGTATCAATCACCAAGGCGCTTTGTTTGTCGGTTTACACTTTGGGTGTCAATCTTGTATCGAGTTGCCGTCCATCATCCGGTGATGATACGGCCACTTCGAATTCTCCGTAAATCGATGCGATAGTAATCGTCATTCTTTCTGTTTCAGTGTTCCCGAACGTACCGTCTCAACCAGGAATGCCATGCCAAGGAGAAGATCGTAAGTGTATTTTTGTTCAAAAACCGAAAACTATCGCACGCAACATTTCAAATTTGCGGACTTCGCAATCAGTCGATACGCATGCGCTGCTTTATTAACGCAGACGTTGGATAAGTTATCTCAGTAACGAATTCCGTCATTCTTTTCCGAGCATATTTGTTTGTCCACGCTAGATTGAAAGATGTAATTTTCCCATTTGCTAGTAATAGTAATTGTTTACCAGCACGTTTTTTGGGAGATCTTCTCAAATGATGTGCGTGGTGTCATTTGTGGAACTCCATGTTTCCACGCGTTAATTTAATAATTTAATTTAAAATTAATCCCAATGAGTGAGCGTAAGATGACTTTCCGCGGGCTGTTCGCGCGGCTAATAGGTTAGACAATGGTTTTAAAAGTCGGATAACAAAGTTGAACTGAATCGTTGTCCTGTGTGCAAATCAAGAGTGAGCGTAATGTTGTTATCTTGTTTCCCAGGTAGCATTTACAGACGTGGTGCCAGGCGCTGGCGGAAGTTGTATCGAGTAAACGGACATATTTTCCAGGCTAAGCGATTCAATCGAGTAAGTTTTCATACCACATACAAAGCGTGCGAGTCTATTAATGATTGCTCTATTTGCAGAAAGCGTTCTGCGCATTTTGCCATGACCGAATCTGGGGTCTCGGTCGGCAGGGCTTCAAGTGCATCCAGTGCAAGCTGCTCGTGCACAAGAAATGCCACAAAACGGTGCAGAAGCCGTGCAATAACGACCACACGGAGACGGTGCCGCGCGATGGTCACCACAATGGCGAAAATATCCTGCAGCAGATCCAGCACCCGCAGTTGCAGCCGGAGGCGACCAATCACGACCTGGTTAGCGATTACATGCCGGATATCACTGGGGACTCGGTGCCCGTTGAGGATCCAGCTGCTGATGACCTGGAGCCCGGCTCGCAGCGGCAGTACTCGCTGCGCGACTTCGAGCTGATCCGCGTCATCGGACGCGGCAGCTACGCGAAGGTGCTGATGGTCGAGCTGCGCAACACGCGGCGTATCTACGCGATGAAGGTGATCAAGAAGGCGCTGGTCACCGACGACGAGGACATCGACTGGGTGCAGACGGAGAAGCACGTCTTCGAGACGGCGTCGAACCATCCGTTCCTCGTGGGGCTGCACTCGTGCTTCCAGACGCCATCGCGTCTCTTCTTCGTCATCGAGTTCGTACGCGGGGGCGATTTGATGTTCCACATGCAGCGGCAGCGCCGACTGCCCGAGGAGCATGCACGCTTCTACGCGGCGGAGATCTCGCTGGCGCTCAACTTCTTGCACAGCAAGGGCATCATCTATCGCGACCTCAAGCTCGACAACGTGCTGCTCGACCACGAGGGCCACATCAAGCTCACTGATTACGGCATGTGCAAGGAGGGTATCCGAGCTGGTGACACCACGTCCACGTTTTGTGGTACCCCGAATTACATTGCGCCGGAGATCCTGCGTGGTGAGGATTATGGGTTCTCGGTGGATTGGTGGGCACTCGGTGTGCTGCTCTATGAGATGCTGGCGGGACGGTCGCCGTTCGACATCGCCGGAGCGTCTGAGAACCCCGATCAGAACACCGAAGACTACTTGTTCCAGGTCATCCTCGATAAGACGATTCGTATCCCGCGTTCGCTGAGTGTGAAGGCCGCCAACGTGCTCAAAGGGTTCCTCAATAAGAATCCGGCCGACCGTCTGGGATGCCACAGCTCGGATTCGTTTGCTGAGATACAAGGGCATCAATTTTTCAAAAGCATCGATTGGGAGTTGGTAAGTTTCGCCCTCATATTCGTTATCTGGGCCAAGCGCCAAATTTGTCACCAACCGTTTGCTGGACGTGGGAATAATTCATATTCTTGGTGAACTTGCTCTGTGTTCGCATGGTGCAGCTGCATGCAAGACAGGTCCCGGCTCCGTTTTTGCCGCAAACGGAAAACGTGATCGATAACTTCGACGAAGTTTTTACAGTCGAATCGGTTTCGTTCACGCCCGACAATAAGTATGAACCGAATTAAACTGCCCTAAACGTTGCTGGCTAGCGCTTTCCGCCTCTGACCCCGCTCGTTGCATTTGTAATTGCTAGCAGTGTAAGTAATGCTTGGAATCTTTGATTGTAGTTGGAACAAAAGCAAGTGCCACCGCCTTACAAGCCGCGCCTAGATTCCGACCGAGATTTGGCCAACTTCCCGCCCGAATTCACCGACGAGCCTGTGCATTTAACCCCAGACGATGCGTACGTAGTTATATCAGCATTAAATATCGTCAACGATGCGGTGTGGTTGCTGCTGGCAGTCTGCCATGCCAGCCGATGCCGTCCTCGGCCGAAAGCAATAGCTCACACTAATGTTTTACTCCTTCGCTCGCAGGCGCATCATCGAGAAGATCGATCAGTCGGAGTTTGAGGGCTTCGAGTACGTGAACCCGCTGCTAATGTCCCAGGAGGATTGTGTGTGACACGATCCCCATTTGCCGCCGCAGTGTCGTCTACATCCGAACAACGCATACAACTTCGACCTGGAGCATCTCGACCTCAACAGCCACCTCAAGCACCTGAACCTGCACACCACGTACCTATCCACGCTGCCGATGCACCCGCTGCCGCCGCTACCACCGCTTCCACCGCCGCCAAGTCGCTACCCGCCACCGCTGTTTCCGCCGCCGCCGCCACCGCTCGACATGGATTACTACGAGTACTATGACCTGCCGGTGCATGCGACGACCGTTGCGAGCAGCGCGCCGCCTTCGGAGTCGGCCGGTGGCGGAGGCGGAACTGGACCTGGTGGTGTACCGGTCGCCGTAGACGTCGGAGGAGGCGACGCGTCTGCCGACAAGCGCCTGGACGCGATGCGCCCGTCGAAATCGATATTGCAGAATATTTTTTGCCTTCCTCTAAACTGAATTTGGCTCACTTAGGGAGTTTATTCTTGTACGAAAATCACATGATGGGTTGGTTCTCGCCAAAATCATATTCACACACACAAAACACGGAACACATTCCACTACACCAAAGGGCATTGCACATGATTTCGCAACCTATATACAATGAGGTATTATTCTAATCAGGTGCAAAGTTAATATTGTTGAAACCTATTCTAGAAAATTAGGCGGCATGCCGGCCAATTTAACGGATACAATTGAATAATATATTAACTTGGCATGCTAAGTTAAACACTAGAATGCAATAATAAAAGGATTCAACGGCACTGATAATTACTATAAATATACATATTAATTATGCAATTAAGAGTAACGAATCGGAAAAGGGAGAGTTTGTCCGAGGTGACATGATAAAAGAAATGCGCGATGCGCATGCAATGCAAATTACGAGAGAAGATGATGATGATGCTAATATAACGGATGGTGGATTATTTATTGATTGCAAATTAATTATATTATATATTACTCATTAAAGTTAAAAAATTGTTAGTTAAATTTACCGCATGAGCAAAAATTCTACACTTGTAAGTCATAACATTACGACGCGAAAAAGACAGCTACGAATGCATTTACGACACACGCACGCGAATCACACGACGGCGATTTGTCGATTTGTATAACAAAATAGATCATGTATTGTCAACAACGTGAAGCGATGTGCAGCTCCTGCCACGAAGTATTAGCCAATCGGCGGGTGGGCGAAGACGAACAAATGCGTCCGAAATTGTTGTATGCAGAGCGTCGCCGCATGCCGGCATCCAAGTGGAGCATTGCGAAGAATATTTGTACATTTTACACAAGAATTGCGTAGTGGGTGGGTGAGTGCTTGCCCACTTGGATGTCGGTATTTCGGCGCACTGGACGCAATTTGTTCGTGGGGTCCTTTAATCTAACCACGCTGGGTATTAATTTTGCATTCCATTTTTTTTTGTTTATTGTTGGAGTATTTCATATGAAGATATGGTTTGAATGTGTTAATTAATTGATTGCTATTCACATTATACGCGCTTGCAGTTTACGCCAAGCCCTATCCGCATTTAAGTAATTCTATTATTTTGACAATTTTGTATGAGATGTGTTTAACGGATGTGACAAAAGTAGCACGTTAGCTTAATATGAGTATAACTCTATCAATATTATTATTTATACGTTCATAAGCTATGATGAATTATTACGTATCGTTTATATACTTCCATTTATGAAGTTTCCGAAGTCTATTATAATAGATAGCAAGCGAGCGAAAAACTATCGAAACATACTGCAAGAAAGAGCCATTGACACTATTGAAATAATTCTTTTATATTGATAAGTTATCTATAAATATCTATTAAACAACTAAAATTAGGAAAGTTGACTGTTTATAGAAGAAGAAAATTTATGATGAAATATGAAGTTACGTTTGTATTCTGTATTTATGTGAATCGGATTTGCTTTCAATTGGATGTATGATATTAATGAGAATTAATTGACAGCAACACGGGGGCAAAAATGAATAATTCATTGGACTGCATGAATTCTAAATGGTTTGCTCCACACACTTTTCTTCTGATGGAGCAACATTGTAAAGGCAAAAATAGAATTACTAACTGAAAGCATTATATATATAAACAAAACTATTTGCAAGATATTCATTGAATATTGATACCAATTATAATGGGAGATGATACAAATACATAAATGATTAATAAGTTGGATTTTTTGTTTTTGAACGGTTCCCCTGCTTTGAAGGGATATTAGACATAGCGACGAATAGCTTTAAATCTATTCGAAGTTATATCTTCATATCGCCTCAATTCAAAATAAGTGCCTTGCAGAATGGAACCAACGGATAAGTTTGTCCAAAAATGGGACGAAATAAGACACTCCAAAACGACCCAGACCCGTTGAAAACGGGACGTCTGGTCACTTTAGGGTTTGTAGGAATATATTTTATTTGATTGCTTTGTACATATCACAATTCATCATTGAC
Organism: Aleochara sp. GC000083; assembly: GCA_030264555.1. Taxonomy (NCBI): domain Eukaryota; kingdom Metazoa; phylum Arthropoda; class Insecta; order Coleoptera; family Staphylinidae; genus Aleochara; species Aleochara sp. GC000083. The sequence goes on from JARJDZ010001604.1 coordinate 59,036, forward strand.
GTTCGTGGACTCACAGTGATATTGTGCGTACAGCGCGCTGGTCTTACCATTGTCTACTCGGTCTTGGGTCGCATGCGCTTGACGAACTGCTGGATGAAGTCCCACTTGTAGACGTACATGCTGAGGACGGCGCCGGCACACGCGCCCACCCAGTAGACGCACATGAACTCCACCAGCGAGTGCCCCTCGCAGTTGAGCTTCAGCGAGGTGGCCAGCGCCGGGTTGAAGTAGCCGCCGGAGTAGTTGAACGCCACGACGACCATCATCGTGCCGAAGAAGGGGTCGGCGACGGCGGAGAAGCGCGCCTGGGTGTCGCCGAGGATGTGCGAGGCCAGCCTGCAGGCGCACGTCAGGAAGCCCTCGACGAGCGTGCCGATGGCGGCGGACACCTGCAAGCCAATCACAAGCCGATGACAAGACCTGGTGCAGCGGTTACTCGGCGGCGAGCATGCTGGAGCTGCTCCGATAGCGGCCGTGCGGGTCGCGCGCCTGCTCCCCATGGCAGTGCACGCGCCGTATGAGCACGAAGGCGCACACCGCCCCCACGTTACTACCGATCAAATAGCCCACGAGTATGTACTTGAGCGAGCGGCACTTCCAATTGAAGCAGGTCGCGATCGCCGCGTTCATGTACACCGGGCCGACGCCTAACAGCTTGCCTTCGGAGTGGAAGAGGGGCAGGATTAATCAAGGATGTCTGTGAGCGAGAGCCAGGATACGCTACCTAGGAGCGTGAACGTAATGTCCCAGAGGAGGGCGAGCGGGATGGCGTAGGCGCCGCAGCACTTCTTGGCGTAGCGCTTCGGAAACGTCGATATGAACGTTCCGAGGATTTCGGTGATGAGCGTGCGTGTCTGGCTCTAGGAACAGGAGGGCACAGGAAGGAGGCTGAAAAGGGACTCTGTCTACGGGGTCCGACTACTCACCTGCAAGTCGGCCTTGCAGCTTTCGTATGCCTTGCCGCGGTGCGTTTCGCTCAACTCCATGGACCATAGTAGTTGGACGTAGTAGTAGATGATCATGCCGCCCAAGATTTGGGCGAGGATTACTAATAGGGCATGGGCGGCTTGTTGGCTACCCTCAACATACTTCTCCAGCTCGATGTACGGGCATGCTGACTCGGTCTCCCAGACTTTCGACCACCAGACCGTGAGCGCAAACAGGAATAGCGCGTAGACCCAGACTCCGTAGTTATCGGCCACTGGAACGGGAAGATTGGCGGTTGTATTTGCTCTTATTTGGGGGTTGTGACTTACCAATCACTAGTTCGAAGCAGACGGCGCACAATTCCGCTGTGGCGATGAACTCGAGGAGCATTTGCTTGACGATACCGTCGTTTACCACCTTCTTGACAAAGCATCGCATCACAAGCATGAGGAATGCAGTAGCAACAATGAAGATTGTCGAAATGAGCAGTGGATTCATACCGATAATGTTTTTCTTAGGGCTGGAAAAGTCGATTTCATTTCGGTGAGGTAGATACATCTTAAGTAAGTGTGGGCATTTTTAGCTAAAGCTTCAATTCGGTTTTTACTGATTCTGCCTTGGCGGCAAACTCTAAATTTAGCTCACAAATACGTGTACATTATGTTAGCATTTCAAACCGACCACCATAGCATTACATTTGTTTGATTTCAATCAGGGCAACAAAATTGGACGTTGTTTCGAAGACATGCAAAAACCCAGGACTACTTTTTTCCATCACGTCCACATCCCCTGTCTTAGAAAGTATAGGGACAACTCGAGGACCCACACCACACACATTTCAGCCAACTTCAAAACTACTTCAACTGCAAATGACACACTTGTCGTTGTGCTTCTTAATCGCGTACGCAACGAGGAAGAGCGTCTGCGATTCTTACAACACAACAATTACTATCGGTCCCCGAAAATCGAGTGTTACTCAACTTGCTGTCTCCTTGCAGCAGCAAGATGAAGTCCACAGGGACCTCGGATGCGTTTCCCACTCTGCAAAAGCATGGCGCCTGTCGCCGAGTACCTACTTGAAGCCGAGGACCTGGCAGCGCTTCAGGAGCCGCCAGAAGCCTTTGAGGAATGTCATCTTGCTGGTGTCTTCGGTTCGTGGAGGACGCACCGGGATGAGGCACACGCCGCTAGCGCGAAGCAACTGACTTGGTCGCACGAATCCATGCTATTTTTACTGAGGCACACTGAGAATCCGTTTTCTGCCGGTGTATTAATAACACATCGGCCGAAAGTAACAAGTCATTAGACTACCATTTGTAAGTTTCTAAGCCCTGCAAAGCGACGAAGTACGCGCGGATTTTTGAAATCATTGTCGTTTGGGTTGTACTAACGGATCTCTGACCTACGATGAGTGCAATGACAGAAAATTCAAACGATGAGCTCAGAATTATACATTGGGGAACTTTGGCTTTGATTGGACGAAAACGTTGAAGAATTCTGAGGGTCTCAAGTGCAAGAGGAATGTCATAAAATGCGCGGGAAGTGTTGTACCTCGTATTCGCGAATGATCAATGGGACTTACGTGCTATACTGAAACTCGTCCAGGCAGCTGCATTGTAAGCAATTCGCACAATCCACAATCCATGTCTTCATCAAGCATTCATTGGCCTGCGATGGTCACCTATTCCATTTTCGCTAATTGATATGATCACGAAAATTTTGCACATGAGTTGCGTTCGTGTCCGTTCCACGCGACACGCACTGACCTGTCAAATTTGTTTATTGTCAATCCTAGACGCTGATGTGCGATCATCTAGTCGACTCTGCCAGCGAAAATGCCGACCATATCCCACCACGCGATTGATGCCCATATACAAGCCGAACGATCGTCATCAATTGAAGGACCTTGAGAAGCATATATGATGATTTGAATTGGCATAATAGCTGGCTACAATTACACACACGTTTATATTTGTTTAGGAAACGAATGAAGCATTACAATTGCGTAACGGATTAGAAGTAGGGCGTTCTGCGCGAAACGAAGCGCAAACGCGTGCTCGAAGAGAGGTTTCTGCCTCCAGGTGCATTGTACGCGTTGTTTGTGAATTGCGTGCGTTGCTTCTGTTTCGCCAATTTGAAGCGATTGATCATGCGGACCCGATGCACCACCTTCCGAAACCGGCGGCGCACATAGTAGCGCCGCAATCGGTTTGCTGGGATCTCCACGATGAAGATGACGAACGCGACCAATTCGCCCATCAGGAGAAAGGTGAACGCGCCCTGAAGATGCGCCAAGGTGATCACCACCGTTTTTGGGGCATCGTCCTCGTCGTCGTCGTCACGGGTATAGTTGGCTGGGTTGTACCCGGTGTAGTCCCCATCGTCCTTAACGGTTTTGTAGCGTTCTATCCAGATCTCGATGAGACCGCTTTCGAAGAGGATGGTTATGATGTGGTCGAAGTGACGCTTGAGGATGAACCCCTTCGAGAAGACGATGCTGACCTGTTCGTTGTACAACTCCTCGTCGCGGATGAGGTGGACCAGAGGGCGACCAGTGCGGTCTACAATCGCGGGATGTTTGGTATCGATGAAGTAGCTCGCGTAGTATTGACCCAAGATGGTGATGGTGTCCTGATCCTTGGCGACAGTGAGCAGCCATTGGAAGGCTGTGTCGTTCACCTTGGCGTAGATTTCGTAGTTGTTGTAGATGCGCAGATCGCGTTCGGAGTCAGGGTTGTCAAAGATCTCCTTGCGATGGGACATGCCACCCACGCCGATGCCCGACTCGAAGACCTCGTCTTCAGTGTCGATCTGGTGCTCATAGCGCGGATTCGTAAGCACGTTGATGAGACTGCTCTGGTAGAGACTACCAACGATGATCATGAAGAGTGCATAGGAGATGAAGAGTGCCCGCACCGGGTTGCTCTTTGGTTGCGTCGCAATCGACGTGCTCAGGAGGATCTGCACGGATGCTAGGACTGATGCAGAGAACGCTTTCAAGTAGTTGAACTCACGTCCTCGTGCTGCGTTCGCCATCACATAGGTGAGCGCCCCCATGAGTAGAACGGTTCCAGCGAGTGATAACCACGTGGGCCACTCGAAGATGGTGATGATGTTCGCCCACGCTGGAATCAGTTGAGCAATGGGCACCACCCACAGCATGCTCTCGATGTAGTAGATCACCGAGTACTCAAAGTCCATCATACGTGAAGGGAACACTGTGACGCGACCCACGCCGAACCGGAATGGGTCCAGGTCGACGTTGCGCAGTGGTCCCGTCCACAGGGAGCAGTTGCGACATTCGCGCTGCTCCTCGGTCGCGTTGAGGCGCTCGCCCCAGGTGCCCTCCTCGTGCAGCGTGAAGTTGTACTCGATGCCCAGCTTCTGCGAGACGACCTGCAGGATCTCGACCTCGACGCCCTGCCGCTCGCTGATGACCATCGGCGGGACGATCATCAGCTCGCCGTTGAGCGTGCAGTTCAGCAGCTTCTTGCGCAGCAGCTGGTCGACGCGGTCGCTGACGACGACGCCCTTGAAGCACACCATCAGCGTGCTGTACCTGGGGTTCTGGCCGCACGCGTTCTCGTTGGCGCCGAACAGCTCGAACGTGTACATGGTGAACGTGGAGAGCGAGGTCGGCAGGAGGACGCCGCACCGGAAGTGCTTGTGCTCGTAGAGCAGCGTCAGCAGGTAGCTGGCGACGCGCTTGGCGTCGCGCGCGATCTTGTCGTAGTAGATGATGAAGCCGGCGTTCGCGTTGTACGAGTCGGCGAGTGTGAGCCGGTGCAGGATCTCGTCGCACTCCGCGATCCTGTCCAGGATAATGATGTAGTAGTCGCTGGTGCGCTTCACGTTGAAGTAGTACTTGTACTTTCTTTCGCTGCGTGTGGCTGACCGGCAGTGCGCGAGGCACGTGCGAAAACTTTTGAAGTGGTTGCGTGTGCCGTTTGTCACCTCCCAGGTCCAATTGCGGGCCGCGTAGGACGCGTGCAGCCGTCGAAGCACCAGCTCGCTGACCTCGAACTGCGGGTAGGAGTCGATCCCCTCGTAGACGATGGTGTTGAATGTGCCCCGGGCGACGAGGCGATCGATCGCCCCGAAGACGCATTGCGTTGCCCACTCCACGTACGTGCCGTCCTTGAGCGCCTCCAGAGTGGCGTTCGTCTCCTCGAGGAGGACCTGGTTCAGCACCGTGGGCACGCAAAGTAGGAACGAAATGAACTTCCACATTTTTCGCGCGAATATGCTCCACTTGATTTAGTCACTCGGCAAGGTCTCTTTCAATTGCCAGTTTGCATCTTCAGTAAGCATGGAAAACTTTCGGAAAGCGTTGCGTTTCTGTTATCTGGACGTTCGATGCATCCCGTTCATGTTTCTACCCAGCAATCGCCGGCGACCATCAGCATTTGTTGCGCTTTAGCTCATTTTCCATGTAATTATGCGGTAAATAAAGTATAATGCAGCCGTACTCCGTTTGTTACATGATATGAAACAACTTATCAGTTCAAAGTCATCATAAATATAGAGAGTGCAGCAGGAAGTAACTTTGGATCCTAGGGGAAGTTTATTTCCTCCATTTGTACAGCTACTTTAGTTTTTCCAGGAAGCATCGTAATAATTCAGATGTTTCTTTTATCCTCCCGAGATATGCTCTTTCCAGCGCTGTATAATTATCCTTCAGGATACTTCAATTTTAAAACTTCTTTTCTGACTGCATTTGACATCCAGTCAATTTCTTCATAACTTTTACTAATTTCAGAGTAATCAAAATTCATTCGTCCTTTGATGATTACAAAGTCCTTAAAGTCAGTGATTTGTAATTATTTCATTAATATCAAATAATTTTCCTGAAGTTAATTAACGTTTTAATTACGCTCAACGAAAATAAAATTACGCAGCAAATTAGTCGCTCTTGTTGCTTTTCTTGTCTGCATGATATCAATAGCAAGAGGCAGACATTTTTCGTTCATTTGTGGACTGATTTCCCCATCTAGTGAAAAAATGCAAATCAAAGATAGAAACTTTGCACTATTCTACTGAACTTAACTATTGCAGAAAACCAATATTTAGCACAAATGCAGGCAGTACTAGCAAATATACAAACAACAAACGAGAATTCACCTAGAGAGGGCGCTGAGAGCTATATATTTCATACCGAAATTGTTGCTGTATTGGAGGACAATTCCATTTTTCAGTGTCAAATATTTTCCAAACTGATCATGTGATTGCTAATCTATAAGATAAATTGCACCAAATTTATTAATGTTGATAAAAAGCCAATAAATTGACAACAAAATATGACGTTGGGTCAATTAATTGCGATATCGAATTTGCATAACAAACTAAGAATTTAAGGATAACTATGTATTTTGGTCAATTACAACAAGAAATTTCAAAAAATAACTGAAGAAAGCGTTGAATAAATTCGAGTTCTTGTGTATTCAATTCCAGACTGTTTTATTAAATAATAGATCCTGTGCCCAAAGTATTTTATTGTTCCCCAAGTGCAAAACCATCAAGATAAAGCCGAATATGATTTATTTTAATCTGCAAATCAGTTCTGTATGAATGAAATTAATTGCAATGCATGAAAGGTGGACAAAAAGGGAGAATTCGTATTTGCGTTCTGGACTTACAGCGACATTTTTTCAAACGCATTGATTAATGGCCCACGTAATATATTATTCGATATTTTTAAAATCGTCGCATCCGAATTAAATTTATTCGAAATTAAAACCGAATCTGCTCTTCTATCCTTGAATCACTCTTCCTCTAATTGCCGAATCCGTTGATTCAATTATAAATTTCGATCAAACTAATGGAATTCATTAATTCCGAATGTGTCAGGCTCATTAAAAAACGCGGTTTCCACGAGATTCGCTGTTGTTTAATTCCATCCCGCTGGAGTGGATACGAAATATAGTGCGATATGAAGGTGAAAAAATATGTCGCACATAACGAAGTGCGTACATGTGTGTGTGTATTATTCGCGAACATCCCAATGTAAAATGTTTTATGTTGCATTTCTACATACTTCATTTTCAGAAAATTATTACACATCTTCGCGCTCGCTGATATTCTTCATATTTGCGCGTGGAGATAAAGTGCCGTTTTACAATGTACTTTACGATAATAAGCAATTGGGCGTTCGAGCGCATTTCACCAGAAACTTGGAGTTGATATTAATCTAGTAATTTAGTGTAATTCAGTCGTAATTATTTCAATGCAAGCTGCATAAGGCAGGTCGACAATTAATTAACCTTTGCATCACCTACGGCTTGACATTGCACGCAGCTCGCTGACCAATTCCGCAAACAGGCATCGCATCAAGGCGCACGCATTGGAGATGGCGTGAAATTTCATAGGTGATTGGTCGTGTGTTCGCGGAGGAGTGAAATCATCCCCCATGATCGGATCGGTCCCCGATCAGCAACCACCAGCGGCTCATGGCCATGGCACAAGAATACAAATTAACGCCGGCGCGAATATGACATATCAATCAGTTTTCACGTAGGAGTTCACCAACAAGTGAATGTTAATTGGTTCGGCGTACATACCTCCCGAGAAGAAAACACGCTAATTAGATAATTTATCACAAATATCGGTATCAATCGCGATTATCCGCATATGTCGTGCTCGGTCGGAAAAGGGAGGCGGAAAAAAGACGGGCGAAAAAATCGGAGTATCGCTATTGATATAATGTAATTGCATTTGGCGTGCAATGTGGTGTAATTCGTGTTTGTTTGATTGAGAATCTGGCCGCGTTGAAGTGTTCGTTGAACCTGGCAGGGGCTTAATGCGTATGATAAGAACGCATCGGCGTTCGTCGCGCCAACAAAAAACGCCAAATAGGCTTTCTAATTGCATTTGCTTGTTGAAGAGTGGTGTGATAACGTATTTGTTTTCCAGCAAATATGGAAAATACGTACGACTGAATCAACAGCCCGGACAACTATCCGGCAATTTGCGTAGTTTCGCTCAACTTGTCAATTCGCGGCTGTCAATGTAATTAATCCTCGTCGACGATGATTGTTTGTTGTAGGTTTATTGTTTCAATTATTTTCGGCTTTTCCGCGAGGTTGTCGTTCAATTTGTCTAAGCAAATAGTTAACTTGGCGCGTAATACTGGCAGATCCAGTCGAAAACGCTAAAAATCCCTTACTTCTCGAAAGATGAGGACCTGACTAAGAAATATCGGCGGAAATTTTCGGGTGGGCTGCATGAATGGAGGCGAACGCAGCGAATAAATGAAAGTAATTGTTAAATAAATAGCATGAGTGCGACCAATCGGCTGGAACTTGGTAGATGCGCCCGGCCGCCGATTGGTTCCTGAGGTGGTTCTGGAGACGCGGGGGCGACCACGAAGATGAAGGCGCCGAAAACGTTGCTTCGCTGAGGGGGCGGCTTCGCAAGGCGCGAGCGCCCCCAGCGAAGGATATATACGCGAGGGTGGCCGGCTTGCGGCAACAGTTTGGTCCTGCTGCGGTGCGCTCCTGCAACAGCAAACACCTACGAGGACGACCACGACCACGACGACGACGCCGCCGTCGACGACGAGGAGGAGGACGAGGAGAGCGACCCGCCGGGGGCACAACGCTGCACTCGCGCCCCAGCACTCGCCGCACGCACAATCGCCCACGAGACGCGCACAACCCGCCACCGCCACCACCGCCGACGACGAGCGTGCCCATCGAGCCCACCGCACGTCGCGCGCGCTGATAAAGCCGTCGGCCGACGGGGACGAGCGCCGAGGATTCCCTTAAATAGTGCATCGGATTGCCGCCCGCATCTACATCAAATCGCGCATCCGGCCCGAGCCAAGTTGCCTGCATCCGATTGCCGATTGCCGACGCATCCGCCAGTCCGAGTGGCGAACTCCAGCAACAAGTTGTCAAAAGAGTCGTAAGAATATTCATGTAAGTTCCGCTCTAGCTGTTTATTCATGTTTTTTTTACTTGCTTGCTTAGTTTGGCGAATTGTTAATCATCAATGGATATAATGCTTGCAATCCTTCACATCGAAGGTGGCTTGTTTTTTAATTTAGAAAAATTGAATTTGCCACTTGGACATTTTTATCGGGTCTTCCGGAAGTTTGTTTAAAGTTTGAATGTTATTTCCCATTTGCGCCTTCCTTGTTTTTAAATTATCCATGCATACACAACATTGAACAATTTCATAACTAGTTAAATAAATGATTGCAAAAGTTCATTTCTTCCCGATGGGAAAAGTAAGGTAAATTGGCAACGGAGCTTCCCTCAAGGATAATTAATACAGTTTCTTGGATATTATTGTGTTTGCAGAAACAATTTGCTAATTAATTCAATTGCATTTCTTATTTTTTTATTTTCGACACAAGCATAAATATTTGCTGCTGATTTTTTTATTTGAAATTGTTTTAATATTAGTTGAAATTCTCCGAAGTGGAAAAACAAACTGGAATTTATTTCAATTAGCGAATTGGTTTTTAAAAATTAAAAACGACATATTTGTATTGCTGAGTCGACACCAAAATACATATTACGAATAATATTAATAATTGCATTCGTAAAAATTTGTTACATTGTCTGAAAGCAATTTTCAAATTGCTTTATAAACTCGACGCTTTCTGATGGTTTATTTGTTGGATCGAAATGAGGGCTCTTTAACAATTTAGAAATGAATTCGCGAAAAAAGAAACAATCGAAACGAAGTTGGCGATAAAAAATGTTCTTCGGGAACTTTTTCCATTTTAAATTTAAATCAGCGCACTAATACAGCGACCATCGCTTTGGCTGATGGCGACTTTGATCAAACAGAGAGTTGCCATTCAAAAAATGATCAAATTATAGCAACATTTATGGCCCACTCGAGGCCGGAACGAAACGGTTAATGCGCCGACTTTGCGCGCAAGTTTTTAACTTAATCATTAGATGCTCACCGCTCGTTTGCCCCCTCGTTCGTTTGAAACATTTTCGAATAATTTTCATATAATAACAGAGTTAATTCTGCCTACTCTTCGTTACAGCGATTATTAGATTCCGCTAATATAAGGACTGACCTCCGTTTCTTAGTTCCGCCGTAAACAATATCGTTAAATATTGTTCGAGTTGCTTTTAATTAAATTTACGAGACCGTTTGAATGTTGCCGGCGAAATTTGAGCCCGTAAAACGCGCCATGTTGTATTTTTTTCCGCGATAAAAATTGCACATTTTTATGTACTTAGAGCAAAGATCAAAGAGCGATAAGCGACCGAATTAATTACGAAAATCCTTTACAGTCGTAATTTATAGGTCGTTTGTTCTAATCATATAACCGCGGAATTTGACTCGCGCCCTCTTGGAAAATTGCACCACGTCGATTTTCGTGCAATAAATTCGCCTGCCGTGCATAATATCTATAACATTTAATTAAATACAGAATCGCGAAGGAAGTTGCACGCCGATGCTGCCATCGTCGATAGATATTGACGCGCATGATTGTTGTTCAGCCCGCGATAAGGAGGCGGCGATGCAATGATAAGACGGCATCGGGAAGCGCAGCGACGACTTTTGAATGCGTACCTGAAGGTGGCGGCCGAAAAAGAAAATTTGTGGGAAAACGTGTGGGCGGCTGCCGCTCAAGACCTGGGCGCTGAAGACGAGCGAGCAACTTTTGAGCGACGCATGATTGTTGCGAATGATAAACGCCGCCGTCTCATAATCATCATTGTCGCTTACGGCGGCCGTCGGTCGGCGGTGGCGGTGGCGGTAGCGGGTGGTGTCTCCAACACACAACCGCTTCTCGCTGTCGGAAATGTATGCCCCGGTGCAAAGTTATTAACTGCGTTGTTTCCATCCGCGCGAGGCAATACAATGTGCTCTCGCCGTTTCATTTCGCATTGCGCGGGCGGCTCGCGAAAACGTCAACGCGTACACATATTGCCTTAGTTATTTCGCGCTGCCCTTTTTTGTTGTTGCTGGCAGAAAAAGAAAACGCAGTGTATTGTGGATTTGACTGAGCACTGCTACCGGGGCCGTGGCTAGTGTTGAACAAGTTGCGGTAAAGTACCTAGATCTGTCGCGCGATACGCGTAAAAATGTCATAAAACTTGCGCACGGTCCGCTGAAGTTATTCAAAGCAATAATATAATATTATCCCTCTTGTTTGTATGTGTACATAACAAATAAGTCAAATTCACTTTTCACTTGAGTCAAATGAAGTTGCATCCAGGGTTCTTTGAAAATGTCGAATATTTGGGTATAAGAATTTTGTGTTGTAAATTGGTTGTGAAAAGTTGATGTCATTTTAAAATTTGGAACGCTTTCCTATATGAGTTCAAAATTGATGGTATAGAAAATTGATATCATTTTCAAAACATACAGAATGTAATATTTGAATATGGAATTGTCCTGCCAATTGTCGCAAATTCATTTAAGCAATACGAAATTTTATTACAAGTTATATAAGAGACTAAGAAATTTTTGACGAAAATTGTCCTAGAAGTCAATGAAATATTGATATCAAAATACGTCAGACCTTTCGAAAATACAACTAATCCCATCCCTCTGTGGTAATAGTTGCTACGCTGCTGCTTATAACCTGAAGTGTGGAAATCCTATTCCCCGGACGAATGACCAAACCAACTAAAGCATGAAATCGGTACGTGTCCAAGACACACCGTCTTCATGTGGCGTTTCTTCCGATAATGAGTTTGTAATTGCCATCGACAGCGTCCGGATGCGACGATTAACCGCATGTCGCGCTTGATCGCGTGCATTTTTTCGCGCGGCTCATCGGAAGCCCCAGAAGGCACCCTCCAAATCTCGCCAATTGCTGAATTTAACGCCAATCGGATATCATCGTCCATCAGCGAAACGCATACATCTCGTTGACAACTGGTGAACGACTTAATGAACTTTCAATGAAAATGTTATTGATTGCCAACCCCCTCAAAGGCAAACATGCGCCGGTTTTGGGCTCTGGCCGGGTGCGTAGTAGTCGGCCGCCCAATTTCAATTATCCTTGTTGCATTTGCATTTTTTTGTAACTCCCGCGCGCATAAATAATTCAAGCCACTTCCGTTCGACATCAATGGACAGCGATGCTTTGGCGCGCGGCGCAAATACGAGTCGGGATGAAGAATTAATGTGTCTGGACCATCGACGGGTGCACACACGTATTACTTACTTGGGAGATTCCGCAAGGCGTCCGGCTCAATTCAAGTACGAAATTGATTTCGATATCCCCGGCGTCAATTGATTGTTGTCCAAAGAAAGTGGCTGGCTTTGGGGTTGTTATGAAATACCACCTGGAATCGCCCACTCAGACATTGTGTATGTGGTCTTCAACAACGCACTTCCTCTTTTTCGTATTGCCCCCAACACTTATTGCAACCACTCCTTTAAGTAGCTGTTCACGTTGTCCGATTTTAATGGGAAATTTCCAGGCGGGACTGAAAAGTACCAATTCTCATGTCAATCAATTTCAACTGCCACCAACGAATACTTAACTTGATTATTTCTTCTTAAAACTCCATTGATTTTTAGTACCCCCTTGGAATCGCATGTTGTGGTTTTGCAGTTCCTAAAAAATGAGTATAAGTATAACGAATTTCATAGTCCTGGCAACTCACCCCATTCTGTCGGAAGCTCCGCGTGGAAAACCACATCCGTCTATGGGTCGTAGCATCCCAATTGCACTCACCCCAAAGGGTTGATGAAACCTCGAAGTAGTTCTTCCTTTCGCAGATTCGCGATTCAAACGCATCACACCCACGCGCGGCGCTCTCATACGAATCCGGCTCGTTCATCACAACGCATTACCCTCGCCAGCTTTGTCGGCGGCGAATTTAAAGAAGCGTTGATTAGCCATCATGCCGGGGCGGCATATTGTTGAGAAACGATGTCCGCACAGCGCTGGCTGGACCTTCAAAGTTCCGGTTCCCACTTGGCGGATACCTAATACATTCCACAAAGCCGAAGCTGGGGCGGCGCGTTGAATTACCGGGGCGTAATAAGCAAAAGGACCGAACCGTCCAGATAATTAATTTAGCTGATTGGAGAGCAACGAGTTGCGTCGCTTAATTGTCAATGTCCATGGCCGACGAGGAGCACCGCCCGTCGCCGCCAGCGACATTTGTGCGTTCGGGGGCGCACCGCGAACCTAATTGTATTTGCGCGCGAATCAAGCCTCAAGGTAGCCCCAATGGGAAACAAATTTGCGAGGGGTATATTTCTGGTGTCGCGAAAAGAAGATGCTTGATTGATCAATCGAATGGTTTGGTCCAGGCGACATTTCGCAGGGGAGAGAGGGGAAAATTGGTCGCAGCTATCAAAGGTGCGCCCACACGTCAATTGCAGTGCGGCAAAGCTTTCGTTTCGGGGAAGCTGCAGCACTTCTTATTACTCTTGTCCGGCGCGCGTTGGGCCGTTCGTTCGTCCTTTGGCGACATTTTTTACCCATCCGGCCGTTCGGCCGCTGCCTATTTTTAACCGCTTTTGGGCGGCTTGCTTCAGTGGCTCCTGTTGCTGGGGCTGCGTCGACAACGACGACAACAACGGAGGGTGCGATGTCCACACTTCGCAACGACCGGACGCAGTAGCGTAATGATGTGTGCTGCGCTGCAGCAAAGTAAGCGCCGCCGTTAATGGAATCGTTGTGGGGATGCACGGGCGGGCGCGTGTTGGCGGTTGCTTTCTTCATTTATCCGGTTCCCGGAGCGCGCAAATGCGGATGCGGCGGGCCCGCTAGCATGCGAAAGCGGATCAACGATGTAGGGACGCGCATTCGTGCCATTATTATCCGATATTCAAAGTAATAATTTGCCGCGCGGGGCGAAGGAATGATAAGTCGCCAACGATGCAGCATCCCTCCAGGATGTTGTTGCCTGACTGCTGCCGAGGCGGAAGTACAAAAAGAGTGCCTAAGATGCATGTGCACATCCGCGGATTTTGCAGTCTAGTGTGGGGCGTCGATGGGACGATGGCAATATTCACATTTCATTGAGCGCGTCTCGCATCCCCTTTCAAGTGATCATTCTGCATGCGCCATTTGATTCGTACCATTCTGGATCGCGGTTCGTTCATTTGCCGTCCACTGTCGTGCGCTATCAGTGGCACTTCGGCGCGAAATGAAGCTCACACATGATACGGACTGCTCGAGCAGGATGAGCGACAAGGAATTATCCTGTATCGCATTTTGCACGCGTATAGATGCGCGAGGTCGAGGCAGAGATGTGAGCCATGCTTTCAGCAACTCGTTTGGCGGGCGTCCATCCACTCGCGGAGGACCATTAGTGTCACAATTAAAACTTTCTAATTATTTATTATTATGCCGCACCACAAGCAAGCATAAAAATGTACGCTCCGAGGGGGAGAGGCGATGTTTACAAGTTTCCACTCCACATTTGTGCTCGATTTCCGCCCGCAATGCGCAAATAAACATCCTCTTCAGCCGCCATCCAACGTGTGTGCATGGGGGCAGTCAATCATTGAAAGCAAATCGCATCTTCAATGACGCACCTGTTGAATTTATTCCGTACCGCTTCGAATTGATTTATTCCCAATCGGCACTAGACTTCGGGATATTTTCCTCGGAAGAAAATGCGCACTGAATTGCTTTAATTACTTCGCCGAAATCAATAGTGTATCATGTTGATATCGTCGCATCATTAACGCGTATATTGTTGTATAATGAAGATCTAGTCGCGGAAAACGTCCTTTCTTTTCGTACCGCTTCTGGCACACATGTAACGATGTCCAATGGGAAATTATTATTATAATTTGTGCGCCGGAACTTTAATGAACGCAAAAACGGAGGCCTCCACATGCAGAAAACGTAGCATTTTGCCAGCAGCTTTGCGGCGGCGGTGGCGGCGCGTTTCGGACGAAAGTTTCGCGGCGGGTGCATATCTTATTTGAGCGCATATTTTTCGCCGGAGGCGAGCCACTGGCGAACCTCGCCCGCCGAGCGCAAAAGTTAAACATTCATCAAATTCATTAGTGATCTTGTTGAATATGTCGTTCGGGCATTTGTACTTCGGTCGCGCGGAACGTTCGATGGATGTATGTCAATGTTTACCAACTTTCTCGCGATGATTTTACGCGCAATCATCCCCCGCACGACTCGCAACTCATTTAACTTTATTTTAATTCATCGGCTTGCATAATTAACCAATTTGCCATAGCGCGATATTTGGAATGATTGATATTTCTTAATTAATATGCGCATGGAGTAAATACTGCTTCTCAGGAGCAGGAGAAGCAGGAGAAGCTTCGGCGACGCGCCGGAAGAATCATTTCATCACCGGCAGCAACAACACAAGAAGCGCGCTAATGCAATTAAAGTCGATGTTGTGCGCTTCACAGTTCAGTTTTGGACTCATCGTTTGTCGTAGCAATTAGATCGCGCTCGAATTCCGCCCGACAAACAACAATTCGGCCGGAATGGAATTAAACATTCGGCCGTAATTGCGCAAATATTGTGCGCGCCCGCATCAAGACGAAAAACTGAGGCAAGCTTTTTTCGCGCAGTGCCAATCTGAGAGGGTAGCGGATATATGAATAATCTTAATCCGTTAACTTCTACTTGTCGACGTAAATCATTCCGCACGGATTACGCGCCTGATGTATTTATACAACGATCGCAATGATGCGTCCTGGACGCCTACAGGCGCGCGCTCCTAGAAGCAGCACAAGGACGAAAAAATATCGGCGCAATAAAACGAAAAAGTGTCGATATTTCATTAAAATCGCATCTGTATCGCACGGCGGTCAGTGCGCTTTTGCGTGGACGCATAGAAAGGAAGCGGCCGTTATTCATTACCAGGATTATGCGTCCATCCTTTTCGGAGTTTGCCCAGCGCCTTTATTTAATGAATTGTGGCCATTTTGCTCGAGCACATACACGCACGCACGTCCACGCACGCTGTCGCTCATACAAATAGATAGAGGCACGACAAAAAAATAAATTCCATAAAAATATAGCCCAAGTGCGCGCCCGCCACCCGCCAACTCTCTGAGTGACATAAAAATGCATGGGACTTAAACACTGCCGAATACAGCGATAATTAATTCAGTATTATCCGCATGCGTCACACGCACCCCCAAGGATTAGATAAGGATATTGACATGGTGGACACAAATAAATTAATATCGTGACAATTCCTGCAGCGGAATTAAAAAATGAAATTGCGACTCTATGAAAAATCCTAACAGGTGCAAAATATTCCCAAGTGGCTGGGAAACAAGAATATATTTGTGTTATCAACGAACATACGACGGGCAGATTTTTGGCCGTGTAGCATTATCATACGGTTCGGTGCTCCTAAACAACAATTTTAGTTAGCGAGACAGGAAAATGCTTGCTAAACATTTGAACACGCTCGCACGGTGCATGGTGAGAAATCACGTAGGAAATGGAAATGCGTACCCAAGAGTGCCGGTGTTGCCTGCCTCTCAGATAGTATACTTCCATGTTGTGCGCTATTCCCACGTAGCCGACGAAGGGGTGGCTGCTGCCCCTTGTGCCTCCGAGACGACGGGCTGCAGCGCATGTTGTACGTCAGCCGTGGCGGAGGTGGTGGAGGCGGCGGCAGGCGTGCATGCAAAGACGACCGAGAGGGCCGCAAAAAATCCCGACGCGCCCGAAAATAAAATAGGAAAACTACCGCGCCACCCACACGCTGAATGTTTGCATAGAAGTGAGATGTTTGCCGCCAGCCAACTTGCTGCTAAGGGTTGCAAGGACTTAAACAGTCGAACCGGTGTATATCATAACGCGCGCCCTCTCAAATGCGACAAGTTCGCGCGCTCGGTTTTATCCCGATTTATGTAAACGCGACGGATTTGTGTATTCAGCGCGCTGTCGCCAAATCGAAACAGGAGTGCAAAAAAAACGCAATGACCGAATGTGCGAATTCGAAGCGCGGTCCTTCATCGTTAAGGACATTTCGAAGGGAGCACACGCGCACGGTTGATAATGAAAGCGCGCAAATTCAGCCACTCAAATAGCCGAAAAGCTCTCAACTGTCGCGCGCGAGTCGGGGAAGCAGGTATCAGATGATTCGATAAGCGAGATTGAAATGTCAGATGGAAAATGGCACAAATACACACATACATGCATACAATGCGTTGCTACTTCGGCGCAGTTTTTGCCGGCCCGCGTCGCGATTTTACGTCCTTTCAATTTATCTCAACCGTTGCTCAACTCGTTGCTACTTTTCGGGCTTAGAATTTAATTTGCAAAAGTAACGGTAATTACATTTATGAAACTTTTCTGGACACGCGGGATAGTTGTCTGCAATGCGAAAAAAACTTGCCGGACTTGAACTCTATAATATATTGTTGAAAGTATCAGAGCCCACACACAGCGCAGCTCGTTGTTTTTTACGGATAACTTCCCATCTCGGGTTTTTCATGGCGCTCCTTTCAGCGGCGATACATAAAAGTTGAAGGAGGGCATAAAGCTCGGCCGTGCGCGGGTCGATTGTGGAGTTCGAGTTCGCCAAAGAATCCGCAAAACCTGAACACTGACTCATAACCGTTCGCGCATTGCTTATAACGAAATAGTCCTTCCGCCGCGTAAGATAACGCGCGCGCCACAATTGTCCTTCAGTCGGGACGTTTGTGTGACGAGTCTTGCGAGGAGCTTCATTGTCACGGGCTTATCGCACAAATGAATGAACTTCGTCGTAAAGTTGCATATGCTTAAACCGCTGGCGCGCTGATAGCGCACTCGAAAAGAACTTGTACCATTGTTTAGTCGCATTCCGCGACGGTGTTCATAAAAGTCGCACTAGTCAATTCGAATTCCGCCCGAAACGCTCGCGTTTCCTTCCAGGACACGCTCCTCCTTTTCCGCCGGTTGCAGTCGCGCTGAAAAGAAACGCGCGGCCCCGCAAGTGAATTGCATCAGTTAATTTCAATATCATTCTGTGCTCGGTACGTGTCCCGGAAAATGTGCGCGGGCATTCATACCGGATGCGATTGCCAGTTGCGGCAACGGGCGATGCACGTGCCTCGAACGTCATCTCTTCCCGCAACGAGGAAAATAGCACATCGCACAAAGCCCGGAAAAGAATTCCGGAAGCTTGCCACCGCCGCATGCGTCGTTTTGGTTGTCGTGCATTTTTACGCGCGCCGCTGCCCCATTGAAGCCCGAAAAGCGCGTTCGAATTCAATTTCAAATTGCAAGCAATGAAAATCGATATAATTCAGCTCGGCA
Source organism: Aleochara sp. GC000083 (assembly GCA_030264555.1). Lineage (NCBI taxonomy): Eukaryota > Metazoa > Arthropoda > Insecta > Coleoptera > Staphylinidae > Aleochara > Aleochara sp. GC000083. The sequence continues at coordinate 77,145 of JARJDZ010001604.1, forward strand.
GACAGTTCGTAATTGCTTGTTAGTTAATGAACACACAACACACAGGAGGCGGCGCGGGCGTATTGTACGTCTTCGCAGACCTTCGCAATTAACCCTCGACTCATGGATGCTCTTTTCGCATCCGATCGCGCGACGCCCACCCAGGTGCGATGCATTAGCGTGCAGAAGGGCGCTCTTGCAGCGCACATAAATAAAAGATATTCATGTTAGTCGGCCATTATCTATCAAATAGTCGTGTGGGCCCCTTTTGTCGCTGGTGGCTGAGGAAACAAGCCTTGCCCTTCCTTCGTTTCCGTTCGACAAACATGCAACAACAATGGGCGCTCGAGTCTGGAGCCGCGTTCGAGTTGCGAAAGTTGGCGCAAAATGTGTTTACTTTCATTTAGCATCGCTTTAACCCTCCGAGGAGGTTTTCCACGCGTTTTCTTTCCGTTCAGTGTGGCACGCTCTCAAGTGGAGCAAGAAAAACTATCATTTCAACCTTGGAAAAATAGAATGTGCTTTGAAATTTGTTCAATTTGTTCGCAATTAAAACGGGGCATCACGTTTGGGATGAAAATGAAGGAAATCCCCAGGAGGTGACGCGTTCTGGTTTCCTTTAACAACATCGACCTTACTGTCCTCGATTTGCCTCCCTTTCTTTTAGTCAAAAGCGGCCGAGGATGATTATCCTCCCATGTGACAAACCCAAAATTTCGATTCAAACGGATACTCAAATAGAAGTTGAATTGAATTTTTATACCAGCCGAAAATTTTTAGTTTATAGTGTTGTTATTTTTGTGCGAATTCAATTTGTCAATCTCCAATCATCATATATCGACATTTATCATAATTCGAGAAAATCCATTATCTCAATGCCTTAAAGGGATTTTTAATTAGCCATGAACTGAAAATCCGCCCCGATTACGCGCATTTATTTAACAGCAGTTTGTTAATTGCCCAAGAAATATGCCGGTCATTAGACGCGTTTAAAAATTCATCCGTTTACCATATTGGGGGGCGGTATTGTCATTGATTAATGAACACTGAGCTAGCAAACAAGCGCAAAACTGGGAGGCAAATTACCGAGAAGGTGAAATCCTATCTGCAGTCGATGAATTACCTGAGGTAACTATGTTTTTGATCGTTGATGCGATGAAAGGAGCGCTTCCATGCGTGGGGCGAATGCAATTCCTTTCAATTCGCAACAGAACATCGTAAACGCGCCTCGTTCGACGTCTGCCGCCCCCTAAGTGAAATAATATGCTCGGAGCAACCGCAATTCTGGCTACGTATGTACGGCAATGAGCAAAAATTATACGCCGTAGGCGAAATCCTTGTGTTGTCCTGGAGTTTATTCGAGTTGGCGGCAAGCAAACGAGTATGAATAGTGCCACCCATGTACCATCGCTGACTCAACGAGCAACAGTGCGCAGATAACGAGTGTTCAGTGCCAAATTTTGAAGGGTCGAATTTGCGGAGATTCAGGAGAAAATTGTGGGTATCAATTATGTCATACAAAAAAATTCGCAGGAAATTTGTTGTTCGGACGGATAGATATTAAATTTCAGTACGCAAGTGAAAAGTTGTTGCTGTGATGCCACCTGGGGTTGAAACGAAATTCGCGACTCCTTATTTTTTCCTGTACGTAATATGTCAGGAACGCGAATGAAGACGCAAGCGAATAAGTGTCGTGGGGGTATTATTACTCGGCGCGAAAGTGCATTCATCATTACGTCTGCCGCCACCGCCGCCTCCGCTCTTATTGAAAACAGTGTTGCATTGCGCATCTGCAAGTTATGATTACATTTATATCGCATTACGCCGCATAACGTGTATATTTGTAACCGGTTGGCACATCAAGGCAATGATTGCATTTGCATCTTATTGTCTATACGTAGCATCGCGCAACCAGCGCTTTAGTTGCGCACCCCCGCAACAAAATAAAATTTTCGTGCAATTTCAGTGTGTGTGGGCCAAACGTAATTACAAGCGGTACAACACCGAATTGAGCATGTTTTGTGCGCTCATTTGCAATGCATCTGCGCTTATTATGCGCGGGCGGAAGTACTTAATTAAAAAATAAAATGTATTCATCATCCTTCGGATGCATTTTTTCGCACACGTTGTATTTGCGGCTCAGCCTCCCCCACGGTCGTTCGCGCGGCCGGTTTCCGCACGGATAATTACGTTTGCTAAGTTGTTTTGCGGGCCCGCGCGAACTTATTAAATTATTATGCGCATTGGCGTTGGAAAGCGGTGTCTCGCCGTCGCTGCCGCCGTCGGAAGTGGTCCGGTGACGTCCTGCCAACAGTTGCAGACAGGAATTGCCGGCTGGATAGGGGCTGTTTTTCGCCAGCGACGGGTCGTCACGTGGCGCGTCCTGTTGCGCGTCCAAAGGGGGCCGCCCCCGACTTCGATGCTCGACGATGGATGCGCGCTCGCATGTTTTGGACGAAAAACATGAAGACGTCATCAAAATTGCATCGCGCTGGCGGAGATGTCATGTCGTACGCCCCCGCTGGGAATCGCCGAAAGTGCAAACGGCTACTTAGAACCCACTCAAAGTCCATCTTCTATTATTTAAACACGCTGTTCGGCTGCGTTGAGCTGACGAAAGGGCTCACTACGGGACGGGGGCCCCTATTTGTTGTAATAACCAGCTAACGTCTTTTGTCTGCGCGGCGAATTTTATATGACATGGTCCGGTCATAAAGTGTCCTGATGAATGTGATGTAAAAGTTCGAGAATTTTGGAATGGGCATTGAGTGGGTGGACAACGGGGTGGAATATCCGAAATCAAAACCGCATACACCATTTAAAAATTGCCTCATCTCACCGAAAACAAAAAAAACGGTCAAATTACGTATTTAGCATCCCCTAAAAGTTATTTATTATTCAGGACTTGCGCATTGATTTCTGTTTCTGGGGAAACGCACACTTTGTTTTATTGTCCTGGTTGGCTACGAGTATTTTCACATTTCCGCCTCGTTTTCACTCAACAACATTTTGGCAGGCAAATGCAGTACAAGCTCTTAGTGAACAACACCACAGAAAGATCGCGTAATTTCGCGTCACCCTCGTAATTTCGCACACAAAAACCGGAGAGGTGTATCGCGTCCTCGGACAGGAACACTTTGCTTTCTCGCTCACAATAAAATTATAATTTAATTACGCCATTAAAACATGCAGACATGCGTCGCTGTCAGCAGGTGCTAGCCGCACAAATGAGAAATTCACGGCCTTGTTGTTAGTGAAGAAAAGCCTTCCCGCAAAAAAAACGAGCTTCGAAAATACAGCTTAGGCCGAAATCCACGCAGCGAAATTCATGTTTCAATGCGGCTTTCCAAATGGCACACCAAAGTATCAAATAGTCGTATTTATTTATTCAGTAATATGGATTGTTCTTGGAGCGCGAGCGCACGATTTAATTTCGCGATAGCTGCCGTTCATTGAAACACGAACAACGAACAATCATCGCGCAATGGTGGACAATGGCGGGCAAAAACGCAGCGAATGGTACTCGCAATTTCTGGGTGCGAAATTAAAAAGCCGTTTAGAAAACGACGCCGTTCTCGGTACCTGACCCGTCCTACCACCCCCCAACGATGTGCCGCCCACAACGGTTTCAGTATGTATTCGAAAAAACGTTAATAATGCTATTATCCTTCCAGAGTATTTCTGTCGTATGGACTCCTGCTGCAATTATAATTAGAAAGTTTCGGCGATTTTACTCAAGCAAGCGGCCCGATTGAAAAATCCCCCTGACAACTTCGCGACGAGCCAGATAACAACGATAAGATCGAGCCAATTATGTTCGCTCCCGTCCGAAGTTCGTCGAGTCGGTGATAACTGCTCGTTTATCAGCGTTGTGTTGTTGCGACAAACTTGGTGCGTTTTTACCCCTTTCTCAAAAAGGCAGTTCTTATATTCCTTCTCATATTCAAAAATAAGGGTCTCTGAGTCATTGATTTGCATATTTCGCAATGATTACCTTTTCCCCTCGGCTCAAAAATCGATTTGCTTCGATTTATCATTTACACTTGTTGCAAGTTATATTTTCGACATATAAAAGTTCACGAGGCCCTTGATTTATAATTGTACCCCCAGTTTTTGTGATGCGGCCTCGCCTCCTGAAACGAGCCCTTATTTGCAACGCATTATCAATATTTTCGGCGACATCCTTCGTTGTCCCCTCTGTTGTAATTTCATTCGCGAGGTTGTTCTTTCGGGCACGAACGTGTTGCTCCACTTCGTACGTCTTCTGATCCCTTTGTTTGCATTCCATTTTCATCTGTCATTTTGCCCAACGTGTAATCCTTCAACGCGCTTTTTGATATTTCGTCCTCGCACTCATTCGGTTCGACCCCGTCGAATTCTGACTACATTCGCCTGACGTTTTCTAATTTGCGACTCGATCCGGGATCTATGGCGGATTCGTTTGAATTATACTGGTCAAAATTTGCACGACACTTTCATTGTGGGCGTTCTTGCTCATTTTTGTAACACAAGAAGCGGCGACGTAACTTCATTATGACGTCAAGTGCGATTACGTATTGCGATCGGAAATATGAACCAGGCAATCATTATTTTCATATCTTCTCGCCGGGAATTATTTAGAAAATAATTTCTTATTAGTATTACAAATCACGATTATCTTGCGAATGATGCAACCAGTCGAGTCCTTAGGGGGCGATTGAACAAGATCTCAAGCATTTTCGCATCCTTGCTAATCCACTAGATTGTTAATAAACGTATTTGTTACATGTCATTAAGCACGCTGAAAGCGTTCGATTTTAAGTAGCGGGAAAACATCGAGGAAATTAGTTAAGTAATTAGCAGGTTTTTCGCCAATCTACTAACAGCAGTGTCCACCCGCTATTCTGCACGCAATCAGCGTTTTTCCCGCTTGCTTGCACCCCATGTGGTCGTAGTGATGGGTTTCGCGCAATGCTAGCAGGTCAAATATTTGGACAAATCACCCATCCAGCCACATTGTGTTTGGCGAATCAATGCTGGGCACGCATTTATGCGTTCTAAAACGCATGGAACTTTGGCAATATATTGTGCTTCTGTTGTTTTTTATTCGGCCCGAACCGAAATCAAGTTGGCACCCTTCGTTAAAGTTTAATTTACGGCTGCGGCGACAACGAAATATAGTGAAGGATGACTTTTACCCTCGAATATCGAATGAAATTCAGTATGGAAAGAAGAATTTTTGGTATAACATTCAGCCATATTCAATAAATTTTTCATTAGAATTGAAACAATGGAATTGAAATTGTAGTATTTACGTGTGACAAACAAAACGCCATTTCATATGTAATCATCGAACTATAAACAATACTCATTCGGTGATAATATAGACTAGAAGAATTGACATTCAACGTTTTCAATAAAAATTTATAAACGTGGGAAATCTAAAATCGATTTTAATTACCTTTGGAAGCGCCCTTCTTAATTGCCCTGACCTCCAAACAACTACAAATGAAATGTTAATGAACGGGTTAATAATGTTCGCAAAAAATCAAATTTAGACTACATTGCTGGGATTCAATTCATCTGCTTTCATGGGAAAACGCCTGAGATGTACGACAATTAAGTTTTCCGCGTGGAAAAAGTGTTACATAATCAAAAATAAGATGCATTGCTGAAAACTTTCCAAGCAGCCAGCTAATTTTCCAACTTAATACATCTCTTGTGTGTTTGTTTATGCGATGAGCACATGCATCATAAACTTTCTTCGTGCGCTTTTCTTTTTTCACACGCTGGCCCACAATCTGATTAAAACTTTTATTATCTGAAATACTACTTCGCGCGGACCGAATAGAATTAAAAATGCGCGCCCAGATAGGGGCAGGGTTATCCCTGTTATTTATTACATCCAACGTCAATTAACATTGAAGCAACATTTTAACAAATGTTAAACATTTACTCACAGAGGAGCGCTGCCAGCGGAATTTCGGCGCAAGCATCTGGCGCAAATTCAAGAACACAAGAAAATTCTGCCGGAATTTTTCTCATCAAATTAATTGCAATTAGAAACTAAGTTTAAGTCAAGTGTTATGCATGTTACGACTCATTGATTGGTTGATCTTCTCATGCATGTATTGAAAAAAAAAATCGAATCTGATGGAAAAGAGGGCACATCGTTCGATGGCAGTTGCTCCGGTAAGTTAAAAACCCGCACACCAGCCACGCAAACCACCCAAATACACGCTGTTGAATTAGGGATTGTATTCGTGGGAAAATGCCCCGCACATATTCGCGCCACCCCCGCGATCGGTAATCCCGCTCGGCGTATTATTAAGCTGTGGATGGATTGCGCGATAATTAGCAGACAGAATCGCGTCGCGACGATCGAAGCATTGATAACAGCTTGAGCATCCACAATCCATGATGGATTGTGATGTGAGCGACGGCCGAACGCATTGGGCGTGTTGATTAATTTATTCATTCGACCTGGACGATTGGGGTGCGGGCGCGGACAGGTACAATGCAATCATCACCGGGAAGACATCCAACAGGGCGTATGATAAATCATCTCGGCACTTCTTTGCCTCACGCGAAACTCATTCAATATTTAAGAGGACACTCGCACCTATTATTCGTTAGTTTCCTCAGCGATGGTCGGAGCGGCGAGAGATATTCACGAATTGAATTGATGAATCAACAACGGACATTACGATAGCAATAAACATGTCACATGTCGAGGCGGTGTCAAAACAACCACCGATTGCTAATTGGACGCGCTTCTAATTAGACAAAGCAACAATTTGCATGAATTAAGTATGCGCACCATTGACGACGAGCGAAGCGACAACATTCGAGCCTTTCGGGAATATATTACCGAATATTTTCAGCCCGCTCCTGGGGTTAACCAAACATACACGCAGAATTAGACCGTCTTCACCAGCAACAATTCAATTAAATGGAGCTCATTGTGCGGGCGTTGTGAGTCCAACAATGAAGCGAATTTAAAATCCTCAACTTTCCATCTATGGTCATTTCATAATCTGTTCGCTGGCCATTGAGGATGATCAAATATTAATCCCATCAATATTTAATGAACGGAGGCCACCTGCCACGACACCACAAGATGTGTATGTGTATGTAAGCCACAATTCGCCCACAGCATCAACGATGGTTGCTCCCCGAAATAAAGGCGCAATGAATTACCCATGGCAAAGTTGCACATACAGGATGCGGATGCTATTAAAGCGAGAGCCACGCACAGGGAGTAGAGAGACCCGGTGCGCTGTACGAAACCCACCAAGCAATTTAATGCGAAAATATTCAGCCAGACAAGAATGTGTAGTCTCTATGATGGCCCCACATATCTAACGCGAAGCTCTCTCTATGCTAACTAATAGTTACGCTGATTTCGCTTCGGCCCGACTGAAGACTAATGCGATCCTAATTCGTACGCGGCGGTAAAATAAGAGCGCCCAAGAACGACGCCGGCTTTCGTTCGTTAGGTTTCATTTTCGAGGGCAACGATGATTTCGACATCATCAACGCTCGCAGCACGCGCGCCGGGATTGAGCTGGAGATTTTCGGCAATCCGCGCTCCACGCTGCGGCAGCAAGCCAGGCAGAACGGCGGAGGATGTGCTTGCTCGCAGCTACCGTAAATAAGCGCAACAATCTAATTTGGAAGTTATTAATACGGCACAATTAAATTTTTTAGCCCGTTTCGCCCGCACGCGAATCAAATCGCATTTGATATGCGCAAACAGTGGATGCGAGTGTGGGGAACACGTTTAAATATTATTCAATCCCCCTCAGGACGTGTATTATGAGTATTTACGGCTATTTACTGCCATTCGCGAAGCTCGGGCGCAACTAATGCGAATCGGCTTGTTGGGGGCGGCTGGATATGGCCCGGCTCAACAAACAGCGCGTCGTCCCGCTAATTATCAAATATATTGATGACAAATTGTGACAAACATGTATCGATGCACTGGCATGGTACGTGGGCTGTATGGAAAGTTCCCGAAGCATAATACGTTTGGCGAATTGCGAATGTAATATTTGCGAAATGCGTGAATGGATGGCATAATTTGACGATGGGCGACTTGATGACTGTAATCATTTTTTTGGCAACTTGGTATTTAATCATCAACCTTCGTATCTGCGTTAATAAACTACACTTAAGCGACATGCAAATGGTACTGCCCCTAATGCGTTGTTGTCAGCGGATTATCCACGATGATGATACTCGACTCGGAGTAATTATTAAAGTCTAATTGTGCCAATTCCAACTAAAGAGCGCAAATCGCAGAAAATGCGCAAAAATTCCGCTGGAATCTTCCGCCTCCCCCACAACACGGAAAACGCCTCATAGTTTCCCCCTGAATAATTATGCCTTAATTAGATTTTACAATCTCAGTGTGCAAATATCTTCTCCGTGCAATCAAGAATCCTCTGGCCGGCGCAAAGATGAAACAAAAGCGTAAAGGTTGAAAATGCGTTAATTGAGTGCCGGGCATAAGTTTAAATTAATTAATCCATCCGCTGGCTTTTTTCTCCGCCGCTTTCAGCCACGGTCGCTGAAATGTAACGACTGGAAAAGATGGAGCGGCCTGCAGTCAGCAATCATTTTCATTCTGATTGCAATGCATGCCCGAGATGAAACCGTCGCTATTTGCATACGCGTCTTTTCTTATCCAATTTGAATTCGCGCTTTGTGCCCCACGCTCTCAAACATCTCCTCGCCGAAACTAACTTATCCTTTGACCGCGCGAAGGAATCGAAGGATTGTCTGCATTGAATATATATCTCGAAAAAATGCGATAGGGGATTTTTGACGTGCGCCATCAATGCGCGAACATTTATTACCGTCGCTATAGTTGCAGTCTAGCGAGATTTCACTTGCGATTTTTATAGGTAACGCGAGGATAACTGCGAAGAAGAGTAATCGTTCGTGAAGCGTTTAAGTGTGCCAGTTTGTTGTTCGCATGTTGATACCTTAAATTCTAAGTATTTTTGCCTTGCACTAAATGTAAAGTCAGAAATGTATAAACTCATTGTAAACCATTAGCGAATCAATGCCTGGAATATTTTTGCAGGTGAAGGGATGTTATGAATGATTAATTTTAAAATTTGATGCGTATTTTGATCAGTGCAAATTTCTGTGGCTAGCAGCAAAATTTATTTGAAACACCCAGAGATGATTCCATGGCGTGTGGCATTGTTCCCGATACATATGACTATCATGTCTAACAACATGTTTATTGTTCGAAAGTACACCCGCGGTGATAGAGTGAAAATAAACCGAAGCAGAACCGCATCGCTACAATTTTCGTTGGCTGAATTATATTGCTCCGCATATTTTAAATTTCCCAACCGAAATTGAATCATCCAATAATACAATCACACGAGCAGACATAATTTTATATTGCCCGAATTTTCTTGCACCGAATAAATCCAACGCTTATGCCGATTGGTTGATCAATATTTTTGCATATTTCTTGTATGTCAATGCATCCAACATATCGCTTCCCATATCCTTTCACGCCAATCGTCCATTGATACAACGATGACTGACATGCTAATTCATATGTTCATTGATAAGGAAAATCATTGAGCCCATATTAAAAATTACAGCGTGAACCCAAAAAAAGAAGATTCAATTTCAAATTAATCAAAGACATCATAATTCCCGACCATAGTTATCTGGAAAACGCAATTAAATCATCTCTCCTAGTTCATTATTGTGTAATATCAACTAGATGTCAACAAGTAGGATCACAACTCTCCCACATTTCTTCGAATCTGAAAATATAAGAATTCCATCGTTTGCACTACAAGTTGCATCGATTACGCCAACATATTTACCGTTGGTAAGCTTAACTTCTTCCACGCATTTTGCTGCCCCGTATGTCAGGTAGACACCACTCCATTATCTCGCAACTCAACGTCGCTGTAGTTACAATATTTCTATTAAATTGAATGAACCGTTTCTCGGTTTCTCGGCCACGGCGCGGTCCCGATCCATCCGCACACGGGCATTGTCTGCGAAGCCATTTGTCCCTTTCAATTCGCCCTGCTGGACCGCGATGAGTATAAACAGAAGGTGTATCAGCTCAGTTACACGTGTTTTTTTCGGCGCCGAGAAACGTGTGTATTTTAGGCTCCCGGCGAGTTTTCTTTGAGACTAACCATACTCTTCTGTCAGGTTAATACGCCGAATGTAACGTCGCGTTTGCACGACGAGTGATAGCCGTCCAATCGTCCCGTCTGCCAACTCATCTCATATTTAGTTCTTTGTATTATTTCAGCCGCTTAGGTTGCGCCCGCATCTCACACACTCGTCATTTCATCTAATACGTTCGTGGTCCACGCACATCTCATGATAAATGATCTCGTCCTGTGCGCTGTCCATGCGGCAGGACAATTGGCCGGTGTCGTTATTTTCGCTGGATGAATGAAAGGATGCAGCTTGAGAAACTAAACCAGCAACTTGTTCCCATATGTAGTCCTGTTAGGGGCGTTCGGGCCGCTTATCGGGAGGCACTTGTAGAAAACTTAGTCGTCGAGTGCTTCTACTGTATTATTCTCACCTCCAAACCAAACATTGCATTTGTACGGGTATTGTCTCAAAGTTTGGGGTAGATTTCAATATTTGGACTTGTTGTATGATTGCAGAACGTAATGCGCGCCCATCATTTCACACTGCTCCTGGCGACCGTTTGCCTGGTGTCGGCAACCGATTCGCATAAGCGAGTACCCTCGGGATTCACCGGCGTCCGCGGCAAAAAATCCATCAGCGACAGCGACTATGGAGTGCTGCAGGACTTCGACGAGAAACGTGCACCAGCCGGCTTCCTGGGTATGCGTGGCAAAAAACCCTTCGATGGATGGCTCGAGGAGAAGCGGGGTCCGTCGTCCGGCTTTCTAGGTGTACGAGGCAAGAAGGAGTCCGATGATGCTGACAGTACGTGGTTGCCATCAAACTTGTAGCATGTGTTACCTAAAAATTGACTTTCAGATTATTACTATAAACGAGCGCCGAATGGTTTCCTTGGAATGCGCGGCAAGAAGGACGTGGTGGATCCCTTCGGCGAGCAGTCATCCATGGAGAAACGCGCCCCGTCTGGATTTCTTGGAATGAGGGGCAAGAAAGACGGCGAATTTACTGACAGCGAATTAAAGCGCGCCCCGTCGGCTGGCTTCCTGGGGATGCGTGGCAAGAAGCAGCCAGCGCGCTCCGGCTTCTTCGGAATGCGTGGCAAGAAGTATCCGTACGAATTTCGCGGCAAGTTCGTCGGCGTGCGCGGCAAGAAGGCGTCCGACGAGGCGGCGTTGGTGCAGAAGGTCGGCGGTGATTTGGACATCAATCAACTGATGTTGCTGCTCACGGCGAACGAGCCGTACAACAACGCCGAGGGCTTCTTCGAGGACGTGAGCGGCAATAATGTCTAGGTAAGACCCTCGATGCGAAGACGGTTTCCTGGTGCTCATTGCGGTTTTTTCCAGGCGTCATCAGTGCAGAAACGATCAACAAACAAAATAATAAGAATTAATAAATACATCTAACATGCATATTAATTGTTAGCAACCTAAATATTTGACTAAAAAACTGAGTAGCAGCTAGTCGACTAATGATGACTTTTAAGATAATTTAACTTGAAAACTAACTTAATCTTTATGGCATTACGGCGCCAATTGCTTGTAATGAAAGCGGGCCCGCATGGTATTCGTGCTTCCACATCATTTGCTGAAGGCACCGAGACGAAACGCACGAATCTTAATACACGACGTTCGCTTTCATTACAAACGACAGCGCTCACACTAATTCGTGTCGGGGGAGATTTTTAAATAAGGGCTGGATATTTAGAACGCTCCCCCTGTAGCATTGGAGAACAATCTCTGGTACTATCACCAAAACAAAAGTGCATGCAATTGGTTCAAGTTGCCTGGCATGCAAATTGAAAACGAAAAATATTATCACACCTCTTTTGCCGTCCTTTGGAGCAAATCTTGCAGATCACACGTTGGCGACTCTTCTGTCCCATATCTCAATGAGCAACTTGAACGAATTTCGGCTCCTATTCGCAAATAATAAATGTGAAAGCGATGTAAGTGCATATCAACGCAGCCATAACAAACCTGTCCATATCATGCAGTCTACCTGAAGGGGCAACAAACTTTTCTTGGTTCAGATTGCAATTGTAAGTTGAACATTACTGATGGTCCGTCTGGTAATGGGGTGCCCGCATCAAGTTGATATCAGCAACTTTTGGGTATGTATGTGCGAATCTTCGCCATCCTGTCATAGAGAAGCCTTGCAGTCTTTTTGAAAAATATCAGATGTATTGCAATTTGTGTGTTTGTTGCCGCCGCTCGTTTTCCTGCGATCTGCATTTGTTGTGTAACCAAAAATGTACATTGTCCATCATTCTAGAGAATTTATGTATCATAAAAACACTTTGTCATTTTCACTGTTGTGTTTCATATTCAACTTCCAATTCTTGGAATATAATACCTATACCTACCTATAAATATAAAAAATATATGATCGTTATGAAATAAAGTTAATGTTGCATTTTTTATCTTGACTAGTGTTTGCCGATTTGGTATTAGATTAAGTCAACACCAAATAAAGCGAAACTGCGCAAAATCGCTACAAAATTACAATTAATTGGTTATATAAAACGGAAACTTTTATTTGGAATCGTGTCACAATGAAGGTGTTGCTCATATGTATTGCAGTCGTAACAACAACCCCCATCCATCACTGTGAAGGTAGCATTGCACCACCTTCATCATGTTCGTCAGCATAAGCAAAATTGCTTAAGCAAATTTGAGCAAGTTGTGTAAAAGCTAGACATTAACCATAACTCTTGTCTCCGTTCCGAATTCCAGTAAGAATCAAATTTAATAAAACGTTCAAAATTTTCGTTGGGTTGCTAAACTAGAAATGGGTTTTTCGCAGTCACGTCAATTGAATTGTACATCGTGGAACATCTAACATCGTTGATGAAGCGATGTAGGTTCTGCACGAATGTTGGCATATCCTGAAAAAAGGAAAGCAAAGTAATCATTCATTACAAGACAATGATATACATACATTTGCACGAACAAAGTTACTCATGGCTTCTGCTCGTTGTTGCTGTGAGAGGCCTTTGGTCGTTTCCAAAAAGTGGTTCAGGAATCTGCCATAGAACTGATCAAAGCCAACCGATACCATATTGTACAATGCTTGAACGATTTCGTCCTCAAGAAGAGTGTGCGTTTTATCCAGCAAAGTTTGGAGCAATGCGGTCAAAAAATGACAAAGCAACTGTTCCTTAAACAAGGGCTAAAACAGAAATGAAATTTAAATCCAGCAAATGTAATATGCCAAACAGCAAACCTTATGATATAGATTCCATTTGGCATTCAAATGCTCCAAAACACATAAACTAGTGCGAAAGGCGTTCAGATCAGACTGCATTAAACACTGGCCAAATACTTGCAAAATTTGCAGGAGTTGTTCATTTTGCTCAGGAGTTTCTTCAAGCACTTCGGCATCGCCTCCACTGCAGCTAGGAGAGTATCCCAGACGTACTTGTGATGCGCTGAATAATGCCCAATGATTCAGTAGGATGCTGAAACGAAAATTCTCAATTAACTCCCCGCTAAGAATGGTTTCTTTAAATTACCTGTGTAATAAATTGACTAGTGCAATGGCTGCGTCCGGGAAACTGCATATATTCTGCATCACGGTGGGATAAACGTGTTTCGCACATAATGAAAGTATTCCAGGAATGGCATGCTTGTACACCGATCCAGGCGTTTCGATGACTAATTTGAGCATCTTGAGCAGCGCCTCCAAGCTGCCAAACTCCTGCACCTCCAGCTCCTTGATCGCCACATCAAGGAACGTCTGAACCGCCTTGTTGACGATGTCGGTGGACACTTGGCCGTGCAGCCACTCCAGCATCTTATAGAAGAATTGCAATTGCATCTCGTTGACACCACGCACCTTGGTGAAGGCAGAGTACACATTCAGGGTGTGTTCGACGGTGGATTGAAGAGCGTCGTACAGAAGGCGCTTGGAGGCGGTGGGAAAATCAGCGCAGTTATCTATGATCACCGACAGACAAGGCAAGCAATGGGTGCTGATTTCCAGGCACTTGTTCGAATCGATGCCAAACTGCAGATTGATATTGCGATAGTCACATGTTATCGAATCGAAGAAGGTCCCGATAAGTGCCACGCGTTGTTGGTCATCGGCTGGGTCCAGTTCTCCCCAGGATTTTAGTAGGAACATGGCGAGTGCGCTCAGCACGACATTGCGCGTTTCAGATTGGATGTATCTGAACGAGCTAGCAACATGTATAAATTCTTGCGCCTCCAGGACTTGGAGGAAATCTTTCGGTTGTATGATCGCAGTGATTCCGTATAAGAGATGAGCAGCTGATAAGGACACTTTCATTGGAACACCTTCGGATAAGCGCAAAATTGGAATGATGGCACGTAAAAGTCGGCACAGATCCTCAGACTTTGTTGCTGAATTCAAGATGTAGTAGCCAAGCCAAGTTTTCAACACCGACAAAATCACGCTGTGCCTGAAAATAGAAGTAGTGAGAAAATAATATCATCTCAAATAAGGCTTCTTACATTTCAGTAAAGGCTTCAATCAGAGTTTTGTCATAGATCTTCATATAAGACAAACCATTGACGCTGGACAAACAGGCGTTTTCTATAAGATTCCCGATTAGGCTCAAAATAATCGGTGCAGCTTGCTTGAAGTACGCTGAATCTTCGCACATAAACGGGGAAGTAATTCTCGCCAAAGTTTGTGTCAGAGTAGACATATCTTTTAAGGCGCAGAGCAACTTCTTGGAGTCTGCCACCTCGTACTTAAGAACGCCGTTTTCTGTCTCCAGTTCATGCAACATGGAATATACGTTTCTCCACGGCGTCAACTAAAGTGCAAACCACAAACATTTCAATTAATTAATTGCATATTTCGAAAAATCTACTACTTACGACACGCTCAAATGTTTCTGCCGGAGATAGATCACAGATCAATTCAATTATGTTAATGGAAGCCGTTTGAAACTTTCCCCAGTCAGATTCTTGCTGTAAAAAAAAACAATAATTAGCAACGACTCCAAAACATTGATATTTCTACTTACATCGTCGCCCATTTGTCTGTCATCAATTTTATGCAATTGATCAAAATTAAGTAGGAATTGCATCTTATTGATGACATCTATCACAAGGCCGGCCAGCGGCTCTGAATATTTGTCCATGTTGTGCGGTTTGATCTGCTTAAGGAAATGCTCCCAAATCGAGAGACAGCCCATGTAGCATTCAGCCGTCTTTGCCCCCATGGTGAACTGATAGAGATAACTTAACATCTCCATTGGATTGAAATCTGCATTAGTCTCCAGGCGCCAAAAATGCTGCACAAGCAAGCCAAGCATTTCAGCTATTTTCTCAATGTACCTAAAATTATCTCATTAAAATTTATATTTCATTAAACTTTTCTTGGCGCAACTTACTCATTTGGCAGCACATTCCCAGCGACGCAAATTTGGCGCATAAGTTTCAATGCTTCAGTGTACAACTGCATGAACAATCCATGAGACTGAGGCGGCACACACTTCCTGTACATAATTTCATTGATAACTGATATTGCCAGGAAGCTCACATCTTCTTCATCCTAATAAAATGCAATACAATAAATTAGAATTGTTAACAATAAGTATTAGCATAACTTACTTGTCCCAGTCCAGGGCACTGAATGAATTTACAAATTACTGCAATTAATTCATGTGGTACCAAAGTTAATGTCACCCAGGAAAACAACTGTTCCAATGTATGCAAAACATTTAGAATTTCTTTAACCATATTCACATTGTGCAAATATACAACTGGAGCACCAAATGCTGTAAAAGAGTTGTGTGTTGGAGAAGATGGAGGTGCAGTAACTTCCTTCCATTTAACACCTGTGCAAAAGAAAATTATGTTAGTTTGACCTTCATTCAGAATATAAATATATCACTTACTCAAACCTTCTAGGATTACAGTTAAAGCTTGGAATATCTGAGGAATGTGTACAGCATTCATTGAACATAGGATATCCTTATGATTTGAAGACACATTACTGGTAGGACTTAATATTTCCTCACTGGTAGTTTGTAACAAAATCAAACCCAGAGATCGAGTGTCTTCATTATGCAGGAGCTCCATCACCATATTGTAATGTTCATTGTAATCCTTGGGCCACTTCTGTTTTCCTATCAGGACTAATACTTTTGCCAACTTGTATATCAAATAGTGTGGTACCAAACTATTTAGTTGCATTGTAAATCTGAGCAGTGAATTCTTAATGTAGTCCTGTTCGACTGGAGTCAGACAATGCCATTGCAAATTAATTGCAGCCTAGAAATAAAAAATATATGAATTAGCAAATGAATTACCCTGAATTCCTATCAATTATACCTCAATTTCTGAGAGTGCAAATTGAGACACAGAGCTGTGAGTGGTGTTTTCAATAAAATAAATGCATAGTTTCCAGGCATCGGGCTGAGTTCTAAAGGTGTCCAGCATATTTTGGATGGCTTGTCGGCGTTCATTTGTTACTGTAGAACTGAAGAACTCATCCAGAAGTTGTTCCAAATGCCTGAGAGTGCCAAGATCCTTATAGGCCTAAAGAAAAGCCACAAAACTATTAGATCTCTTGTACACTAATGAAGTATAGGTTACGTTCAAATAATAAAACAGAAATGTTCTTACCATTGTTGTTAAATTTGCTAAAATGGTGTCATAGCTTTTCAATTCCAGTGGATTTCCAATGGAATTAAATATAATTCGTATTTTGATTTAAAATAGAGTGCTTGGCCAAACGAATTCGACGAATTCGTCATCGGCTGGACAAATGCTTATTTGACATTTCAGGTGGCGCATTTCTTAATTTTCAATTCAAATTTCTGAATAAATATGTGTATTTTCTTAAGGCGATGCTTAATAACTAAATGTAGCCAAAGTCGAAATAGTACAATAACGGACGCATTTTGATAAGGTCAAAATTTTGAAGTTTGTAACATAGATTTGCGGTACAAAATAATTTAGTGAGTCATGCGAGCAAATTATCAGCAAATTTTCGTTAATATATCCTTTTTGATGTTGATAATAACTAGCGATATAATTAGAGTACAAAAACTAATACTTGTTATCTCTATTTTAAAAATAAATATTATTCTGCAATTCAAAGATTAATCTATGCAACAACATGGGCAACGAGATGCTTAGGGAGTTGCATATGATTAATATTAAAATTAATTAAACTAGTTTTGAAACTGTTTAGAAACTCACACTAACTTTGTAAGCAAAACCATACCCAATAAGAGCTAATAAAGCAGCTAATATTTTGCAAGGGCAAGTTAATTTTGGGAGGTTGTAGGCACTCCAAATAGTATACATTTTTACTGACCATTTCCACGCTTGACTTCAGCATTATGAACATCAATAAACACATCCGGTGTATACCCGTGTTGTAAACCTGAAGAAAGACAAGTACCTGTCGGAAGGCGTCTAACATAATGCAGTATCAATGCATAGAGATAACTGTCCCAGATATTCTGCCATAGTCGTGCAAGGGATGGCAGTCGAAGAAGTGAAACTTGAGAATTGATTGCACCTATACAGTGGCTGGCACGAGACAATGTGATAAGAACGACGAGACGATTTGGCTGCTTGAAAAACTAAAATAACCATTTATTGTTTCAAACTTAGAATAAGTTTTTAAATGTTTGTCTTCTATAATTTAATAAAAGCTAATTGTTTTTACTTCCATATTTCCCTCAATAGTGTTTACAGACAGGGGCTGAGTATGGCGCCTATTTATCAAATAATGCTCGACAAACCTTTAGAGTGCAAAGATAAGATTGGTCTTTAGGCCTGGTCGTCTAAAAAGAGCGCATTTTTCTATGAAAAATGGGACACAGACAAATATTTATTGGATATTGGATCCATGTTTCCGGTTGCACAATGTTAATTCAGTGCAGTTTGTTATGAAAAAAGAAGGATGGGCTAATAGTTTTCGTGTGGAAATATACGATTGATAAAACTGATGGTTGTTTCGGTTTTATCACCGTGTTTTTAATAAAGCGTTTAACCTGTTTGTTAGTAAATATTATTTGAGGAACCCTTTGAGACCCAAATAATAGCATGGTATTCGGTGGGAAATTTCAAGAAAGAAAATTAATAGGAAAACTAAACGACTAGGTGCTTGCACGACGATGTCTCATTTCCATACAGATTAATTACCCCATCACCAAATTAGAAAGATATATGTGAAAATTCTTAGACAATTTAACGTATGGGCAGAGTACAATTTAAAATGCTAATGATAGTAACTTGAACTTGTAATCAAAGGAACCGGGCAGTGTTCGAAGAAAGGGTTGAAGAATTTCCATCAAAGAATAATCCAACATGTATGTTAGGAATTTCAGTGATGACTTCTTGTATAAAACATTGCGTTTGCGTTATTACAAAATCGAATGCGCAGTTGGCCAATTAAGAAGGCGAAAGTAAGAATTATCGACGAAGACTCTCTTCGGCTGGAACAATGCAAAAGGTGCATCAAGCGCATCGCTGGCAAAAAGAACCTTGAAGTAGTCAATCGTGCTCGTGCCCGTTCAGTAATCATTTGTAACACGATACTCAATTAGTAAATCGGTTTAAATATTGCGATGTAGCAACCTATTACGATGTGAGTCAGTAGAGGCATAAGCATAAATTCATGGTGTTTATTGCAGATGATTGAAATTGTTGGCTGGGTGTTGTAGGAAACGAGGCGATGTGCAAATAATTCGTCTAAAGTAACCAAATATTTATATTTGGATGGTGTTATTGATTCAAATGAATATTCAATTTTTACTAATGAACTAATTCACTGACAATGAGCCATCAAGCGTGAAGGCAATGATTGCGAGTTTCCATACGTGCGTTTACTTTTCAAAATGTGAAAGAAGCAAGGCTGTGAGTCTTTGGCAACTTTTAGGCATTGCTTCTCGAATTTCTCACCCTTATCGCCAGCAAAACAATTTCATCCATTAGTGTTCTCTTTGACAACACTAAACATGCATTATGTCATTGTATTGTCAGCCCGAATCATATCATAGCTAACCGAAACAAAAATCGTCCACGGATGAGATAAGTAAGATTGATGGGAGTCGTTCTCGTCGCGTCGACATCCATGTAACCGTGTAATGTCGTGTATATGGAGGTTTTTTGGTAATGATAATCTAGGAACGACACTACCAACAATACTTTTATGTAAAGGGTTCGCTTTAGATACAGGTTCGGTGGCAGCTTCGGATTAATCCCGACTTGGCCCCAAAAAGCTAACCATTAAATTTTAAAGGTCCGGTGCCCTTTTGGGCCTAGAGTTTCAGCTATAGAGAATGCGGTACTGTCCAATCATAAATTGAATCACCCCCGTCTAAATCGCTGCAATTCGACGCGCATTTTGTTTGATAGCTTGACAGCATCACATTTTTGACATTTTTGATTTCTTACTATGTGACAGGTGCCCCAACTTTGGCTTTTCCTCTGCGGGCCTGAGACATGAAAAATGAGGATTGGCCTGGGGCAAATCTTACAAATCTCTCTCACACGATACCGAACGATATCAAAAAGGTACCGGAATTTCGGAGGGATTAAAAAATGAGTTGAAGTGCAACAAAAAGGTTGCTTCGCATGTGTAAACATTATTTAGAGAGCCCCCAAAAACCCTGGATAGTGTTTAGGGGCACCCAAATTCAAATGTGTCGTCTTTACCAGCGATTGGAAAATCCGTCACTGGAGAGGGACCCTTTTGGAAAAGCCCTGAGCGATTGCAGGCAATTTGAAATAAGATGTATTTTTGGCCCAGCTTCAATATGACATTTTTTGGTGTCATTTATTAAATCGGTCATCCCATTCTTCTGGGGAAATGATAAAATAGCATCCACACGAGGCTTAGCGCAAAATAAATCGCGATGATATTAATCTATTTGATAATATGGTGGAATTTGCAAAAAATGATTTTAAATTTCACTTACGTGCCAATCCATTCCTCCTTTTTCTATAACTTGAAGTAATTATTGTAATAATATTATTGTAACGATGAATGTTGGTATTCTCGCACAAAATATCGACCGTGGTAGAGACTGAATTTTGTGACTGCTTTGTTTGACACGACGTAAACAGCAGGACATTTGAAAACAATTCCATAGCCATCTCGATATTCTGAATTTTGATTTTTTGATTATTGACGTTTAATGAATTGTCGTTCAACTGTTCAGCGATAGAGTTATTAAAATTCATAGTAAATAATCTGGCAATGACGAATTTTTACTTAGATAGTAACTACTTACTTGTAGTTCTGTGATAATTGGTTTCTAGATTATCAAAGGCTTTGTATTGAGTTATCATGACTTGACAAACGTATTACTAATGATTATGATCAATCCTTAATCGAAAAAAAGGCGTACTTTGTCAAATAAATGCGAGATTACCGAGTACCGCGCCCCGATTTTGTGTAATCAATGAAATATTGATGGGGCATAAAATAATTACTTATTAAATTATGTTATCTGGAACGCGATGAGCGCGCTGGCCTACGTGATGTCTCTCGTCATTAGGAACGATTTGTACGTGTGCATTTCCAAATTTATGGCAATGTTCAATTGGCCCGGGCGAGGCCATGCATTTTTCGTAGGAAGATAAAAGTCTCGTACAATTTCGGGTATTCTCTACCTTGTGTCTGTCTCAAGCTTAGGATCGAGTTGTCCCATTCGAAATGCTACTGCATTTGTGAAGCGCCCTGGCCTGGGCTTGGGTCTGGGGCATTCCACATTCGGCCTGTTCCACCGTCGGTCTGGCGCGCGCTCTTCAGTCGCAAACGAAACGCGTCCGGGTCGCGTTATACCGCTCGCTCAGCGAAATCGTGCGCTTCACTCGTCCGAGCAGCCCATCGAGTAAGTTTGGAGTCAGTGCGAACACGTAAACTACCAAACACGCGCCTCCACTGCAATTGGGATTACATACTACCGACTGAAGGTAGGGACCTTCAGCATGCTGCTGTGTCCGACCTCAACGACGACACCCTTCGCCAGCCGGCCGAACGTGGGTGGCGGAAAGAAACTGGGAAAAACCCGCCCGCCGCGGATCATCTCCGAGATTCGCAAGTGCGGCGAGGGCGGCCGCGACCACTTCATCCAATTTCGGCCGAAAATTAGTGGTGAGTCATTTTCCCTAATTTAGCAGCATCGCATATTTTCGACGTCATTTGTTTGCCCTATCCGATTCGTTCTAATGCCGTTTCCTTTCTTCGCATGCGATTCATTCCGTATCAACAAATTATACTACTTAATGCTCCACTAATTATGCAACTGAGCGCAATTTAATCGCGTCGCGTCTCTGAATGACGACGATTCAAACAAATCAAACGATGCAAGCAAACGGAGTACAGCTGAGTGTAATTGCGCACGCCGGCAACGGAAATTGTATCTGGTGCACATCGCGTCTTATAGCATATCATATACCCGGCGATAATTTATTGACTCTATGAGCGGTCGATCCCGTCAGATCCGGTCCACACACGTGCATGCTGCAAAACGAACGATTTGTGCCGTTTTCCTACCGACATGCAAAATTTGTATGTCAACGCGAATATTGCAGATATGATTGCAGGTCATAAATGATACGTGTACAGCAGCTCTCGTGATGGCACGACACTCGCCCAACAAGAGGAAGAATTATTCGATAAATGATTCTTGAGATTATATTTTTAGTCCCATCAAAATTTTTTGTCAATGTCATATATCAGATTATGAGGAGCGTTACACATCATATCATTTACGTTTTTCACTATTATGTGTATTTTTAGTTTTTTTTTTATGAGATGATAAAAGATCATGCATGCAGATAACGTGTTTCCGAAAAAAATTGCCTTGCCTTCATATGTAGCTGTATGAAGACTAACCTTGTATAATTTTCATGGTGGATAAAAACGTGATTTGTTATTTTGTGCTGTTAACGCTCACCAGAACATTTCCTGTTCATCATTATTAATTCTTATTGCCTTTCATTTTATTATCGGTTTCGCATAAAAATGGAATTTGAAAATAATTAATGCACTTACGAGAGCTGCTTCTTCAACATGTACCATCGTCTCTATAACTCAATTACTTTCTTGTCGATAATGTATTTTTTCGGACGAGATGCGTGCGTGCTGATAGACAAGCGTGATTGAAGTTATTTTTTCAATTGATTGTTTTTCGGATTGTTGTTTCAACGGCAAATAGACTGCTAGATGAATGGACAAACATTCTAAATGACATCACCTCAAATTTCATTGTCAAAATGATTTCAAAATATTTTCGGCCAAAACTTATTATCCAGTTCTCAAACGGTGCCCCAGATAGGAATTAAAATATCATTTGAAGTTTGCTACCTGGTGGTATATATTTTTTGTAAGATGCTCCCCATACCATCAGGTTTTCGTTCTGTCATATCATCTTCGTAGGTAGAAAATGCACTTCGAAATAATAACTGAAAATACGGAACAATGCGTCCAAAAATAATACGGAAGGTATATGAAACCGAAAGCTGAGGTCGAACAACAGCGAGTTATTAAGTGCACCAATTAGAAGCATTCCTTTATTACGAGACCTTTTGTGTTTTCCTCTTGGAAATGTGAACGTAATTACCACTTGGGGGGTTAATTTTGACTCTTTATATGCAGCTGATTCCTCCAACCCTTGCGGACTTCAAGCGATCGAATGGAATCTTTGTTGTCATGACTTGCCGCTTTGATTTCGATTCTTCGATTATTTCTGCATCTTCAGACTGCAATTCAGTGTTTTATAACACCAGCAATGGTATAACGAATTTTATCACTCAATCCCTTTTGCCTATCTTTTACCTGATGGCAAAATAGCACCCGTCACTTTTTAGTCAACTTCTACTTTGGGTTTCAGTTGTTGGGCATTGGCTTTTGTCTGCTGCCGAATTTCGAGTACACGCTAGCGTAATTTATGTTTATTTGCCCTCTTCGTGGCGAAATATTTAACTGTTTCGCCCCCCATTGGTGTGCAACGATAACGTTACGTAAAGTTTGTTTACCTGTGACCGTAATGCTTGACCCAGAAGTAATGTTGATGACGATGACAAAGAATCCATGCAAGCAAATCTTTACAAGAGGCAATTTTGGAGTTTTGTGTACATCATAAAATGATATTTTTGGGAGCGCATTCAAAAACGGTGGAATAAAATGCAATAAAATTGTGTGGATGACACCCAACCTCGTCGATAACAGTTGCAACACAATAATGGATTTCTTTGAATAAATTTGTTGGAAGTTTGCGCTTGCAACACGATACCAGATTATGCACATGAGAAGCAACAAATGCAATAAATAATTTATTTAAATCTTCGAGTTTGGGAAGCGATCATCAAAAAAGTGCTGCTGCTGTTTGTAACTAACATAAGTAGCAGCCCATTTCTTGGGCTTAAATTAATACGAATGGTAATCACCTAATAAATTTGATCAAAAACTCAACACTCGTCCGTCTGTGTACGGTTGCCTATTCGGCCTTCTAATCTTAGCTACGTTTCTTCGTTTTTTTTTTCATCTTCAATTCAACGACAGTTCTTTCAGAACGTCTTATGTGCTTGATTCGGTGGGAAGCTTTGAGACCGTCCACCAAGTGCTCTGCAGCTTTAATAAAACATCATAGATTTATACTGGTATCATAAATAGTCGAATAAATTTGAACTGCTACCGCTACCTAAGCGAGAAGGTCCCCTCTGGCCGAGGCCCTGTTCCTCCTCCTCGTAGGAACGACACTGCACATGCAGTGAAACGTGGATGTCGTCTTCGAAAAAAGGCACAAGGCCCTTGGGTCATGGAGGTGTGCGCGCACCTCACTGAATTCTAGAGTGCGACGCTGAATAAACGCAGTTACGTCACACGCACGTCTGCACGAACCTAGGCGAGTAATCATCCGTGAAGAAGACGACGAAGAAGCCATCGTGGCAGAGAGGTGAATGGAGGACTGCGCGACCCTTTTGTTGGGGCTTACGGCATGTGTGTGTTTTGTGTGCGACGTTCTTGGTGCTTTTTGTGCACGCGGACGTATCGTCTAGATTCGTTTACACATGTGAGAAGAATCGGTGCTATAGGTGGTGAAGACCCAGGCTCTAGATATGCTAGAACACAATCAAACAAGTTCGGGCATGTTCCCCCAAAAGTTTTGTGCTTAATTGAGCATGATAGGTTTTGTTACATCGCGGCTAGACTTGCACAACAGCAGAGTACTCGTTTTGCCTCTTTGTTAACAAATCATACTGTTTTTGAGGGTTTTATCATACAGTCTCTAAGGAAATTCATAATTGCGAACTTTAGCAAACTTTTGTTCTCAATTTTTTTTTGTAATACTATCCGATATTATTGACGATTTTTGATTTTTGTGCAAATTTAGAAATAGAGCAAAATGCTCAATGATCGCTATTGTTATTTGTTCGTGCTACTTTTACACTGTACCAATTGTGTCGCACTCGGACATTAATTACGGAAAAACGGAGCACAAATAATGAAACGAGCAATGAATTTGTTCAGCTATAAAGTGTCCATTCCTTCTAATTAGCCCGACAGACGCGTTGGTGTTCGTCAACTGACGATGACGGAGAAACTCAGCAATATTTTTTTTATCAGTTTCATCGCAATAAACCTCATCAGGTTCTCGTTCCCAATTCGGGTCTTTATTAACTGCCATACGGACAAGAAACCTAATCGAAGCCAATAATAAAGTTACACTTTCTATGAAAATGATTGTCAATTTGGCGCATTGTTCGTTAGTGATATGCCCATCCTAACGCGCTCAGGAAAATACGTAGATAATAGAATAGTAAACGTGATTGCACTGGCTAGAAATGCATCAAGATGTTTAATTTTCTCTCTAAATACGTACGAAACGCGGTGCTCACACACGGCGTTCTCGGTGCGCTATTATTTCTGCATTTATGGGCTCGACTGAAACGCAGAAATGAAAACGAAGCGAGTTTCTAATCGAGTCGCGCGCGCCTCGCAAACTAGATTTCAGCTTCACTTTCGCAGACTAATCGCGTCTTCAACGCTTTGCATTCGTCATCTTGCAATTGCTCCACAGGAGCTGCTCCAATCAATGTTGATATTCAGTAGCGCTAATGCGGCCGAGTTGCGTTCGCCTAATGCAGATGCAGAATTCCGATAAATAATCATTGATTAATATTAAGTTAAGTAGTGAGCATGTGCATCCAACTTCGAGACTGGAACTCATTCTGAGTCATTGTTTATAGCTCGCATTGTGGCGACAAGTCTTTGACCTCATCTTGATTGGATGGTTTACGATTTATTAATAGGCGTATTGATCTTTATTCTCTTGGTTAACTCGGCAGCTCTCTATCATGATTGCCCCCCTTTCGGACGTTTTGCGATTTATTTCATAAATTATTATGTTGTTGCTGCTAATTGCGGTGTAATTGCTTTATTAGGCAAACATTGAACGCGACGTTTAGTGCCCCAGCGTCGTCGTCATCAAGTTCGGCGTTCGGTTGCGCTGTTATTAGGCAGTCAAGGCTTCTATATTAAATAATCGGTCAGTTCCACACGTAATTCGCAATTTTTCTGGCAAGTCAGCCACTTGCAGAAAAACTACTAATTCATATCTCATATCATGGTGATTATAATTTTATAATTGCCGCTCTTTTGTTACGTGCCATCAAGGAAACAATGACTTGAGGAGGGAATCTTGTCAATTATTCATTTGGAATGTTTTTTATTCGCGTTTTCTACTTATGAAGCAGTCAAGGTATTCGCGTCGCTTCTTCAAGGTGTGCACTTTTATTAAAGTTAATTTTTACACGATTTACGTTTCGCTGATTGATATCCTGATAGTCGTGTCATTGGGAGGCCGTTAACGACGACAATGAGCATATTTTCTGCAAGAAGTACGTATTTACATGAGACGTCTTTATCGCGGTATGATTGTACCTGGAAATGGCCAGATGCAGGTAAATTGTAAAACAAGCAAGCGCTGCATTTGCGCTGTAAATTAAACGCAAGTGTGTATAATGGGAAGATTTCTAATTAGACATTTCGTAATCGCGGCAAGAAACTATATGAGGTAGGCTGCAGAGGTGCGCAAGAATCAAGCGCGTGTAATTATTGTTTAATTCGCGTTGATTTCTGTTGGGCTTTTCTTGTCGGCGCGTTCTTTTTTCGCGAAACCTTGGCGAATCGTGACTGAAAACGTTATTCCGGTCGTGAGATACTGTTACGACACTGCATCGATGAATTTATAAATTATTGAGTAGGCTATCGATATGATTGGTTGTATAGTGTCTTAATCATAATTAAATCTTAGAGAGTGGTTTTTTCCATGTGGGTACTCGCGTTTTTTGCGTACGTTGATAACACAAATAAATAATTCCAAATTCGTCATTAAACAAATACAATTGGCATTGCGATCACATGCGTTCTAAAATTACCTCATAATACGATGGAATTGATGTTATCAGTGGATTTATTTTACTTCCCAACCAGAGTGGTGCGTCATTGTCATGAAAATAAGTTATCATCTCTCCCAAGACGGCGATGTGGTTGAACACGTTTGGTTTCATGTGGTCGGGATTTTCTTGATCGAGAAATTATTCCGGTGTTCGAAAGAAAGCAGCGTCGAGATAACATTTTCACGCATTCGTATTGTAATAATAGGACGGGTTTCAGTTTAAAAGGATTGCATTGCTCTGCGTGAATTTCCTCGTCTTGCGCTTAATTGCACTGTGCGAACGGGACAATGAATTGTGGATGCATGTCGCCCGAACCCGGCAAATTCAAATGGAAATTACATCGAGCCCGCATTGTTGTCTTTCTTCCCTTCGGGCTCGTATTTACTTTCTTCGACTTGGGCGCGCCCCGCACGACTTTGGCGCATGTAATTGTCCACTAACATTATGCGAAGGGTGTGTTTGCACCCCATGCATGCGAGCTGGCGAAGCAACATGTGGACCAGCTCCAAGGGTGTGAAAATGCGCACAATGCTTCTTGGAGCACTCGCCTCCATTTCGGGTTTCGTTCCTGCCTTATGTTGTCCACATTAAAATAATCCGAGAGATCGTTGCCAGACAGATCTTGCGACCTCCAAGAGAGCGAAACGGCCGTGTGACTTGTCTTGACAGAAATATGACGTTAAATATCTATTGCATTCTTCAGGGAGATCATTTCATATCAGCCAGTAAAACTAGTTTGGTCTATTTTTCGATTGAGTAATTCTCGTATTTGTCGTCTGCTCTTTTGAAACAATTACGAGATGTTGTTCCCGATCCTAGTGACTGATGGTAGAGGAGCATTTGCAATCAAGTTCGGGATTATCCAGCTGCCAAGATAATATCAACTCCAAGGGCAAACAACGGTGGGAACTGATAATTAAATGATAGATAATAGATTTCGGTTTGGTTTGCGTTTGTTTGGATCATGCTGGTTGGGTAGCTGCCACATGGGACAAAGGCATCGCTTTGTTGCAAAAGGCGCAGACGTTCAGCGCTGACACAGAAGGCCTTTCTTAACGGTCCCATTGCATTGCATCATTACGGCATTCAGTGAACAATCGACAGGAAAGCTCAGCGAAATGTTTCCATTATCGCATTTGTAGCGATCAATCAATCACGTACGAGTATTGCCTATCGTTGGAAATTGCTAACGAGCGCGCAGATAATTTGTAAAACATTTTCTTCGCCTGTTGCCAGGTCCAATTAAAACGGCGAGGATGGAAACGCCGTCATTAAGTGACTGATTGGCATCGATTAAGCAAAGTGCCATCATCGTATTTGTGCAATCTAGGGAAAGCGATCGTTAGCCAATTATCGCAATTTCTTCACGACGAAAAAATTCGGAATTTGAGCTGTCCTCGTTATTCGCCGCATTTTCGTGGTATGAAATTTATTATGATTACTTGGTAAGAATTTAATATTGTTATAACAACACGTCGTTTTGCAAGCGGGATTATTACATAATGAAGCAATTCTATTTGATTCCACTGACAAAAAGTGCTCAGACAATACATTACGCATTTGGCAATTGTCTGAGTATGGAACACTTTGATCAGGTACTTTGATTCGAACGCACTTTCGTTCTATTTCCAGTTGCCTTTTCTTTCGTTTGCAATAGGCAATTTGCGGTGCCACAACCAAAAACTCGCCGTGATATGTGTGGCAGTCGTCATGGTCGTAAATGACCTGCGCGTCGCATTATGCAGACCATGGTGCACTGTTGGAATTCATTAGATTTCACTTTAATTACAATCCGCGTGTACTACCTGCCGTCTTGTTGGGATATTGTTGTTGTTGTTATTGTCGTTTGCCTTGCACCGGTTGCAAATGAGTGCAACGCGTCGTATTGCATGGTTTACTTACGACTGGCCACACCAAGCCTAACAATGGTCGCCTAATCATACTCATAAGTTGGACGTGAGTGACATTTGCAGTTCAAGTTCACCGCAATTTGCATACTCGCTGCTCGCGTCTTCATATGGTAATAATAACTTGCAATGTTTCTGCAAATTCACCGTGACCGCGAGAGAGTAGGTCGGCTTGTATGCGACACCTTGCCATTTGGACATCGTTTAGAAAACTTCCGTTGCTGGTGCCTGATTGAAACCGATTGGGAAAAAAACGCTCGGAGTTATATAAGAATTAATCGTCATGTGCTGTGCGCACAGATTGAATTGTTATTATTGGTAGCGGTATCGCTTTTTAATATATCGGATTTTTGCAATTATGGCGCGATTTGTCGACATGTGCATATGGCAGGGGCATAATAACAACGCAAGCGTTTCGTTTCTTTTATCTGCACTCTGAGCACAATTATGCGGAATGAACGCTGCATTCATTCATCAATCCATGCCTAACTGAACTTTATGTATGTATAATTGTTGCAAAATTGTGATTCATCGTTAATGCCAAGTCTGTATGCGCAAGTTGAGTTCCTTTTACAGTTCCTGGCAGATTAGAAAATTCGCGTTTTCATATGCATCAGTCAGATGGTTGAATTCTTTTTTTGAGTACTTTACGAGCTTTTCAATGATTTCTCTTTCACAACTGCTATTTTTCCAGCTTAGAACTGAAATTCTGGCGAGCTTTCTTATTTTTTAAGAGGGTCATATCGTCAGACCATTATCAATTATCATAGTTATCATTGTTCCGAGTATGTTTGCCCATGGCCTTTCCCAATTGAAAATATTTTACCCTAGGAATTCCAGATATACAATCGCATACAATATCCATAGCCTGAAGTTATCTCTCACTTTGTTTTCTCATTTGTTTATCTGTTCAGTAGAGGCCAACAAACCGGAATTAAAAATGAATTTCAAAAGAAGCCCAGACGGGGGAGGATTAATTCGGTATATTTCTCTAGAACTGCTGCCCAATCGACCAAAAAATCGTCTTTCCAAAATTCGGTAGTTTCGAATGTCAGCCTGATAGCTTTCCATTCCAAGAATATGAGACAACATCCTTATCGCGGTTACTTGCTTGTTGCCTGACATATTTGTCGATCGCCCCCGAGATCTTGGGATGTGCTCGAAAATCGTCGCCTCGTCAAGGCAGACAACTTGACGTGGCTAAATATTAAATCAGTAAATATATGTGACAGTTTTGGGTCTACGTGTAGTTGCCAACGTTCATCAGTAAGACGGAAGCCATCAGTAACCGTACACACTACACAAACAAAAATAAGTCGCTTAGAAGTGCTGGGATTCGCAAACGTAATTACGCGCATAATTACAATCCTCGATGGGTGCATTCAGCTCATTTCCATAGCATCGCATTTAATGAATGTTAGCGGAATTCACTAGGCTACTAGGTAATCGTCTCATGAACTGGCCGGGCCCGAAAGAAAGTATTGCGCAAACACCGCAACATTGTTGGATTTGTAATGCTAATAGCTAATAAAGCCCTCGGCGGCGTGGCCGAAACTGGCAGCTCAATTTTTGATTTTCCTTTGTTCCCAGCCAACTCTAGAAAGTCATTTAATCGACAGACTTGTTTTCCCTTTGGGTTATCACGTAACAATAGTGCTGATGGTTGATTAGCGCATTGAAACATTTTAATCATTATGACTTCTGGCGTAATTATTATTAATTTTCTTGCAGCGATGCGAAACATGGGTATTCTTGTGCAAGCGAGATACGTTTAGCATTTACTATGATTTCCCCATGTGAGACGCAATGGTTTGCACTTTATTTCCTCAAGCCTTCGTTCACCTGTCTTGGAAATTAATTAAAATTACGTATGCCATATTTCGATTTTGCAATAATTCTAACAATGAGTGTGTTATTAGTCATTCGCTTATTTTAATTTTAAGCCCGTCGTTTATTTTAATTGGAAAATTGCACCAACCGGCATAAAACGAATGTAATTACTTAGGTGATGGATTGGTGAAAATCAGTTCGAATTATATTAATAACTCAAAGTGCCAACCTAGATTTGGTTTAATTGCGTTCAACCACATCGTATCAATTAGGCGAAATTTGCTGCAATTGCCATCAAACCCGTGGTGACGCTTGGGTGGTCCAACAAAAATATAACCAAAAAAAGTATCAGATGTCTTATGAATATTGTGGGCTTTTTCTATGATGCATTGAGAATTTGGTGCAAAAATTAGGCTGTCTCAGATGACCGGGTTCAAGTTGAATAGATGACAACATAAACAACACCCCACAGCATTTTTGACGTGACACATTGTGGCATTACTTTTTGGGGGTTTTCAGACTAAAATACAAGACAATATTTTGCGTCTAAGCTCTAACGTGAAACAGAAATATGACTGAAAAAATACCCTTCTGGTCTAACACTCAACAAATTCCTTACTGGGGAAGAAATCTGGAGACATGTCCAAGCACTTGATGAAACATGTGTTGATCCCATCGTCTAGTAACTAATAAATTAATTTCGATCAATAGGCCTCAGATTTCTCACATATTGTCGTTTTGGGGTGCACCCTCGGGGGAGATTTATGGCCACGATTTTTTAACCGAAGCGACACAAATGGGCGTTGTTCGAATCGTTGACACATCTGCTTTCTTCAAAAGGAACATATTTTTTCAACGCGTCTTCAAATCCTCATCGAAGTCTCCCTACTTTTTAGAGCTTTGTTATTAATTGCACACCTTATGCAAAACTCAATCCGAGAATGTTTCATATAATTAGGATTAATTTGCTCATAGGGAACCACCGCAGCCAGCGCATTCATTGTTGTTTACAAACCGATTGGGATATTAAACTAAACGTTTTTATGCGTGCATCGAACACATTACACTCCCAGCCGACATTGCAATCAGTTGCAGCAGCGGCATCTTCGCCATCCGATCCGGACAACAGACTCTTGATACATCATTAGTGTGAGAGTTCGCTTAATTCGATCGACCTTGCGTTTAATTGTTGTTGTGGTTGTCATTCGGTATTTACGCTGCGCTGAGTGCCGTGTGCACAGTTCCTTTGTTCCACCGAGTTGCTCTGCCCGAGTTGTTGTTCGCGAGAACAGGAAGATGTCCGAGCGGATCCAATCCGGAGTATCCGAAGCTTGCCTCTCGGCGTTTCATTAATTGTTTAATTGGCGCATTCGTGGATGTGTGGGGGAGATGGCGGCGTGGTCGGAAGCAAACGTAGGAGAGATCCTAATTTCGGAAACGATTTGCCGCTAATTATCGTCCATATTTATTCGGTGATATTCGCTTTTGTATGGGATTCTCGATGAAGGCGAAGTCGTTCGGGCCGCGTTTTGCCAGTGAATGAGCGCAATTTGGAATTCATTACGTGCTGGCGATTGTATATTCTGCGCCGATATGAACGAAATTCCGTGTCTAATTAGCGTAAACATATATATTTCTTAGCTAAACAATACGATCATTGTATTGTCTGGTGTTATATTCGTTCAAACATGGGTCGAACGACTTTATTCAAACAGCGAATTCGTTTTTGCCGCGTGGTACCATTCCACATTTATTTGTTAAGTTGAATTAACTAGGTATCGAGGTAATAATTGATTGAAAATCTAAAATATTATTCAAATACGAGCAATTGTGACACGTAGCACATGTATTTTAATCGACCGTTTTATGCTAAGTTTAGGAAGAAATCGCGCGTGTAAAATGTTATTTCAATATTTAATAGAGAATTTAGCAATGATTTATTTATTTACTGTATAGGTACGAACAACAGATTTTTTTGCCGACGTGAATGGTTCCAAGACAGATCATTTCAAGGTTAATTTGCTCCGGGCAAATTTTTTGCGATTGTTGAATCACTTAACGCGCTCAACAATTCACGCAGAATCACCTACATAATATGATTCAAATTATGTTTATCAGCATCTATTTATGTTAATAATAAAGATTGCTTCCTTGGCGCTCGGATGAATGTTGCCATTGAATTTTAATTGATTCATTCAGTAATTAAATTCAATGTGTGCCAGCTTTGAAATTGAATACGGAAAGATATTCTTGCTTATTGTTGTTGGATGTTAAGCGAATTTCGCATGTTTATAAGGCGATGGTTCAGCGAATTAAATTTGATCCTGACTTCCCAACAGTCTCAATATCCGTTGATAAAAATGTTTATAGATTCGTTTGTGGCGTCATTCTTTCGTCGTTATCATTTGATTTAGATGGAAACCGAATCGTTGCACTTGGGCAAAACTGCAAAATTGAACACCACGTTAATTTACATAAACGAACAACAACTACGGACACAGCCATCATCATGCTCTCGGCGTTCGTTGTTCGACATCCGACACACACGACGTGTGGTGGGTTTTAATGGCAATCGCGTGGGCCCGCGAAGCACAATGACATTTTTTACATAATTGGCTTTAATGGCATAATCGCTTTGAACTTGTTGAATATGCGCGCGCGCCCAATGCACTTATAATCGCCTCTTAATACGCTGGGGCAGATCGCAACGAGAGCACAAGACCGCGACGATCTCGGGGCATCATCGTGCAGAGAAATATCTGAATATGTGTAACGATGTAGAAAGCACTTGAGAAAGTTGTACAACACGTGTTATTGTCAAGCATTTAAATTGGTCTTCGCTTACGACTAATCTATGAGACGTCGTTTTCAGTATCACGCGCTGAACGCTCGCTGGCTGGCTGCTAATTGGAAAAGATCTATATGAATATAATAATAATATCGAGCGGTGAGTAATGCGTTGTGGAAATGGCAACAAACAGTTTGAAATTGACGCGCACTTTCTAATCAGGCTTCCTTTTTTCCGCCGTGTCTCCCCAAATACAGAGGCTCATAGATCAGTAAAAACGCTCGGATTACAAGTTCTCATTTTCCAAATTTACGATCGCCAACATTTTGGGTGGAATTTGTCAGTCGAGGCCATCTCGAAGATGGATTATCCATGATCGCTTCAGTTTCTTTTCTTTCTCGTCTCAATAAGTTTACAAATGCCGTATGTAATTCAAGCTGGCTGCACTAAGAAGAAGTCTTTGATGCAACAGTCTTCGCCAATGTTCCCTCTAATTTTTTCGTAGACTGTGCGCTAGAGATATTCAGTGAGCAAGAATGTCAAATCATCCGAAAAACTGTGCAAAATTTTAGGGTTGTAGTATAGATACATAGATACACTTTGGGATTAATACATATATAATTTATAATGTAACGTAACATAAACTGTTATAAATAAAATGTTTACAAAAAATAATGAAAAATTTATACACAGGGTAAAACAAAACACATATACTCGTACATAACAATAACATAAAAACAAAAAAAACATAAACATCTTAAGGAAAATATTGCAGCCAAGTTACATTTTTTCTCTCCTGTCTTTCACGTTTGCCCATTCTTTATATACTTCATCAATATTTATTTCTTTATCATTTGCGAGGTACAGTTTAATCCGCATTAAATCATTTAAGTGTTCCGTTGTTAATCTATTACGAAGTTTAGATTTGATCAGATTCATAGTACTAAATCCTCTCTCGCAATCAGCACTTGATGCCTGAAAAGTTCCCATAACATCGTAAAGAACTGCCACGTTTTCAAACTCCGAATTTTGGAACACATATTGCACACTATCGTCAAAAGTTTTTAGCATACCGGACTTTGTTTTTTGTGCAATCAAATATTTTAGTTCAGAATATTCGTTATAAACTTTAACCGAATTTTCTATACTTGGGAATAAGTTCTCGTATTTTTTTGCGAGTAATGTAACACTTTCGATACCATAAGCAAAATCGGTACTTCTATTTGTGATTACATTAATGTCAAAAACTTCCCAAAGTTTAATTGAATCATCAGAAAACCTCTGCTCAAAGTGGATGCATACTCGTTCAATGAATCTAATTATGGGAGCATTATCCCCCATCTTAATCAAAATATTTTTCACATTTTCTCCCCAGAAAATATTTTGCCCAAGATACTGTGCTTTTAGTTTTTCAATCTTTGCCTTGACATAATTATTGGCATCAATGATATTTAGGCAACTTTTTTGAAGATACTTGCATAAGGTTGCCAATTCACCCAGCACATCATTCAGAACATACAGAGCAAATGAGTTCTGAGTATTGTTCAAAAATTGTAAACAATAATTGCAAATTGGATCATTGCTTGCTTCAACTTGCTCCTTACAATACTCAATTAGGGTGTCATAATTTTTTATCAGGGCAGCCACTGCAAAATGCCGTGACAACCAACGAACTTCGTGCAAAGACTTGAATGCAACCGAGTCTCTGTTCATAACTGCAGCCAAGTCCTCAAATCTGTTTTTCTTAATCCCTGATCTGCTAAACATACTATAAACTGTCCTAAGGAACGTCCCGATATCCTGCATCAGAGATACATGTTTCCATGCATCATCCAACCCTAAATCTTCTCGGTGCACAACACAATGCTGTTCAGTAAGATGCGGTATTTCCTTTTTAAGAAGCGCTGCCACTCCATTTTTTCGACCTAGCATCACACTTGCTCCATCAGATGTAAACATTACCATTTTTTGGAAGTCCAAATTGTTCGCATTGTAGAAATATTTGATTTTTTCCAAAATAGAAGAACTGTCCGCAGATGTGAGCTTTAAAATTCCCCCAAATTCAGTTTTGTGAGTAAATTCACCTTTTAGTCGATATTTAAAATACATAATCAACATCTTCTGAACTGATATATCTGTACTTTCATCAATGATCAGTGTATGGAAAGCCGCTTCGCGTAATTCGTTTAAAAATCTCTTCGTGAGTACCGTACTGATGCAGTCCACAAATTCAAATGCGTAATTTTTACTTCTCCAACTTTTTGGTATTGTAATGAAGTCTTCCATGTGATTGTGAATATGAGGCACGGAATTCATTGACGCATTAATTTTTATTGTCAAAATTACATTTTTAATTAAAACTTTGATGCAGTCTATATCCGAACTTTGTCTTTCTTGGGTTTCGTGCAATAATCTTACAATTCCACCTTTATGCACATTTTGCAATTTTTTAATAGCATCTAAATGCGACCTTTGATTCAGATGACGTTTTAGTAAGTTAAGTTTCCAATCAATCCATTTCTGCCCAGAACTAAATTCGTTCTGCATTTTGGCTTCAGCACAAAAACACATGTAACGCCGGTTTCCTGGTTGTATTTGAAAATATGTCCTAATTTAGTTGGTAGTTTCTTATTTGAAGAAGGAGTTTCACATTCGACGTGGATTGAAAGTCATTTTGCTTTAAATGAATTGCAAATTTTCTTACTTGCCACATCTTTTCCGTTTGTTAATTTTCGTTTAGACATCTTTTGATGCAACCTAAAACTAAGTTTAAAACTTGTTTCAAGGGATTTCAGAAATTAGGACCTAATTTTTACCTACTATCTTCGAATAATTTTATGTATTATGTGCGTAGAATAGGTGAGATATTTCACAATTTGCCACTGCAACCTTGTTTATAAAATTGTTTTTAAAAGTTAATAAAAACTTCGCAATCGACACATTCAATACCAACTATCACACTTTCACAGTCTGAATGAATGCTTACAGACGACTGCACTGCGAACAGGTCAAGAAAATCCCAAGTTCTATGCCTAGACCTTTATAAAAGGTAGTACGTCGCCCGTGTAAAAAAACCGATTTCTAAATGAGAGCCCTTGTTAGTTGGGGGGCATACAAGCACATTAAGACAAGTGCTGGGTATTTTTATTAGTAGCATTTATATAAAACAAGATTATATTTTAAATTTACTTCAAGTGTTCCGTCTATAGACAACATATTATTTTAATTGTGCAAAATAGAAATTGTCTGTGCAACACTTGAAAATTTAGGGTGCAATTGCACACTTGCACACCTTAGAGGGAACATTGGTTGTGATATGTTGATTGCATACAGTCCCCTGGAGCTAGAATTTTTGAAACTGTGTAAGAAAATAGCAAAAGGTGCAGTGTAAAAAGACCCTAACATTATTATACCGCATTGCCAATTTGGAACATTGGATGAATGAATTCTTACCAGAGTTGGGCCAGGCCAAGGTGTTCACGAAGATGCAATGCAAGTAGCAAGCAAGCTAACTACCTTTTGGATACCGTTTGGGCGTTATAGATGGCTAAGATTACAATTTGGTCTTAAGCCCCAGAATTATTTCAGATGTGTATGGCTGCAGTATTAGAAAATCTAATTGATGGCATTTTAGTTTATGGTTGTGGTGATTCATATGAAGAGGCAATAATTGATCATACTAGAAATTTAGAAGCATTATTTGAAGGATTAAAGAAAACTAACCACAGATCAATATTCAGACTTTATTGAGGTGGATTCTCTAATGGATTTGAGGGCATTAACTTTGATATCAAATTCCATAAAGAACTTCAGCAGATTTGGAATACCAGAAAAAGTATGCAGTGACAACGTTTAATAGTGCGGAGTTTAGAGCGTTAGCTAAAGATTGGGATTTTATACATGTGACTAGTTCACCTCATCATCAACAGGGTAACGGGAAAGCTAAAGTTTCCGTTAAAATCATTTAAACACTAAAGCAGATGACGAATATGGACGGTCGAGAATTCTGGTATGTTCTTCTTCATTGGAGGAGTAGACCAAATAAGGTTGGGTCCAGTCCGAGCCAACGGTTATTTTCAAGAAATCGAAAAAAATCTATATATGTACAGAGACTGAACTCTCCAAGGAGTCTATTTCACGTGTACACTGGAGTTATGGACTCGAGATAGACTCGTCAAAACTTGGAGTCGGCAGGTAAATTTTGAGGACTTGGTGCTGCTAATCGCATGTCGTTACCTACATGTTCAATAGTTCGTTTGCAACTAGAAATCGGGTGTATCGTATGTGTACACTGAGATTTTTCGTTTAGACAGACTCGTTTGAGACCCTGCGAAGACGACTATGTCTCATCTAAACGTACGTGTACACCTACATTGACGAGATATCTCGTCTACTTGTCTCTAATGGACACGAAGCATAACGATCCGTAGCAGCGTACGAATCAGGGCCGGTATGATAAAGACATCTGTGGGCTTTGGCCTAACTGCCGGTCCTCCCGGTATTTAATGTATCGGCAACCCTGGCTGCCTCCAATATTGTCGCATGCGCATGGGCATTCCCTTCAAGCGCTACACCTAGCCAGTTCGAAACAACATTTAAACATTAATGATAAATAATTGGAGAAAAATGAAATTAAGAGGCACCACAATTAGTGCCGGATCGAAATAAACAATTTTTAATATCATTCAATAATATCATGAATTGTTCCACAGGAGAAGTAATTAACAAAGAGAGCAAAACTGTGTAATAAATCTCGAGTTGCAAAATTATTCTTGTGAAAAATTTACGCCAACCGAGATTTATTACACAATTTTAAAAAAATTTGAATTTTTCTCGAGTGTATCTAGAGACAACTGATTACTTCCAGATTGAAAATATGCTTAAACGTATTGTTGCAAGTATATTAAAAGAAATTGCGTATAGGCGCTATTTGAACGAGTGTTTGGTCCAAACCTTAAATAACATTTGCATTGATATCGAACATTTACAACTGTAACAACTGTAATTTTAATTGTAAATTCAAACATAATTACAAAAATAAAACGAAAATGCCACCGTGCAATATTCAAGATATTTAGAAGAACGTAAGCGCAAGAGGGACGAAATAATATCCGAAAAAAACGGGGAAAATCTAATGATGGATCTATTGTCATATTAACGTTGTTATTTATAGTTTACTACTTACTTAATATTTTATGTTATTATTTTATTATTTTTATTTTAGTTAAATTTAGTTTGCCATTTGTTTTTATTTTAATATAATTAGTTTTGTTATTACCTCATAATTCAATCAGAAAACATTTTAATTGCAAGTAATTCAGTTAAACAAGTTTGCATAATTTGCGTAAGACAAAATGCAAGGCAGATATTTGAATTCAAATATCACAGATACAGTTGATAGGTCTCTGATTCTCGGTACTCGTACGACCACACTGCCATCTATATGAACCCCCCTTTTTATTAGATATCGTACAACATTAAGCTTATGCAAGTTTAAGCACTCCTCGTTGTACCCACATCTCCTCTTCCGAACCTTAGTCGACCGGCGACTCAACCCCAGGCCGTCATCCGTCGACCTTAAATATTGCAGAACCTCTTTGAATAGAGCGCATCCGTCTTACTGATGCGGTGCGACACAGTAATTGCAAAACCGTACAAGAGGTACAACAAATCAAGAATGAAGTGACAGCAATCTCAGCAAGTGTTGGATTCTGTTAGATGTGAACAGAACATTCGATACCTTTATATTATAAGATTGGTTGTATACCCACTGACCACAACTAGACAACATTGTATACCATAACAACGATTCAGTCTGTTCCCAAAATATGCTATATACACATGTGGTTTGATGTTATCATCTATCAGCTAATATCCTATCAATCCCTGCCTAACTCTAACAGGTTATAGGCCCAGGTTATCGCAAAAAACGAATGAATGTAACTGTTCGCATACAACCCTTGGGAAAATCAAACTACGACACGTGGAAGATTCAGGCTCAAGCACTCCTAATAAAATCTGGAGGCTGGGGCTACACGAATGGAAGAATGCAGAGGCCCGTATTGAACCCGAAAGATGAAGACTCCATAAAGGCAGTCTCAACGTTGGACGATAATGATCTAAAAGCTAAGTCAGACATTATCTCATCTATTGAAACATCTGAACTTCGCGAAATTAAAAATTGCGAAAGTGCCAGGGAGGTTTGGTTGAAACTAAGTTCAATCCATGAATCAAAAGGGCCCGCTAAGAAAGCAAACCTTCTAAAACAATTAATCTTCACAAAAATGGCCGAGGGTGATGACCTTAAAGCACACCTCAACAAACTTACTGACATAGTCGATAAACTAAATGACATGCAGCTATAAGTAAATGAAGAACTTTTAAGTATTATAATGCGGTACAGCCTACCCGATCCGTTTGATAACTTTCGGTGCCCATTAAAACAAGGGACACTCAGTATAGAACAGTAGAGAATCTCAAGATCAAAATTGCAGAAGAACATGAGTCTCGCATAGATAGAAAAGAAAATGGTAAAAATACAGCATTGGCGGCATACAAGCCATCAAAACCCTCAATGGAAACCAAGGGAACTACAAAAAAAACAATTGCCTTAAGAATAAACCATTCTGCAAGATATGGCGCAGAAGAGGTCATGCTACCAATAACTGCTGGTACAGAAACAAAAATGAGAATAGAAGTGCAAACCAAAATGAATCTTATTTTGCACATGAATCTTGTGCCCATGTCAATGCACACACCCAAAATTTGTGGAGCCACATCTCATATGTGCAACACAAAGCAAGAATTTAACAAGTCACAAGACACACACAGATCAATCAATTTAGCTGATCAAAACAATTCAAAAGCTGAAGATGTAGGTATGGTAACTCTACTTTTAAATGATGGAAAGATAGACAAAACATGTGAACTTGCAAACACTCTTCTTGTACCAAGTTTCAAATCAAATGTACTGTCTCCAAAATTACTAACCAAGGTTATTCAGTAACATTCTTAAGAGACAAGGCAATTATCAAAAACTCTGAAGGCAACCCCACAACGGTAATACCAAGAGTGAGTGACTTATATGTAGTAGAAAGTAAGACCATTGAAAATGCAAACATTGCAAACACAAATAAGAATTCTCTTAACTTATGTTATGTTAATATAAATACATTGTGCACCATGATCAATAAAGAAGCCATACTTGGATCACTACCAATACCCAAAAGATCTGAACTCAAGATTGTGAAATATGCATTAAGGGTAAAATGACCAGGAAAACATTTCCAAGGGCACCACATGAAAAAGCTATCGAAATACTACATACAGTGCACGCAGACCTATGTGGTCCCATGCCAATACCCTCAGTCGGCGGCTCTCGCTACATCGTGACATTCAGTGATGAAAAGTCCGGCTAAAACAAAAAAGCGATGTGTTTTCAGCATTAAAGTCCTACCATAAAATGGCAACTGTAGTCGCTGGGAAAAACCCAAAATACCTCCAATCGGACAATGGAACTGAGTTCCACAATAAATAAATGAAAGATTATCTTATTAAGAATGGTATCCCGCAGAGACTTACCACAGCATATACACCAGAGCAAAACGGTGTCACCGAGAGGAAGAACAGAACTCTGTTGGAAATGACGAGATGTCGATGATGTTGATTGAGTCCAAATGCCCTCCTCGTTTTTGGGGAGAGGCTGCAGCATTCGCATCCGCTTACATTAGAAATAGATGCTTATCATCACAAGATAATGAAAAGACACCATTTGAAATATGGACTGGCAAAAGGCCCATAATTAATCACTTACGAATTTTTGGTTCAAATGTTTGTTTTAGATAAAAAACCAGGACACAACAAGCTACAAGAAAAAGACAAATCTAGCAAGTTTGTTGGCTACAGCGAAGAGAGTAACGCATATGGCTCGAACAAGACCAAAAAATTGTCTTCAGTGGAGACGTCAGGTTCTCAGAAGGCGTCATCGAATCCGCTATCGAGAACGACGACCCCATTCATATCATCGACATTAATTTCTTCTCGCATCAAGATGAAACCGATCCTCAACAAACACATTGTGAGACAATGCAGGAGATACAATAAGACACTGACGATTATGAAAGTGTAGAGTCAACACTGGACGAAACTGACCAAAATTCTGACTCGACCTATGAACCCGAAATCCCATCAGACATGGAAACTAACGAACAAGAGTTCACAGGCTTAAGAAAAACGGATCGAACTCCTCGCCCAAAACGAGATGATGATTTCGTCTATAACTCAATTGAATAACCCACATCCTATGATGACGCCATTAAGAGCCAACATCGCGCAGAGTGGGCCAACGCCATGGAAAACGGATTTAAGGCACTGCAAGACAACAAGATTTGGTCGCTTATATATATCACAAAACAAAACGAATATAGTGAAGTCAAAATGGGTATACAAAAAGAAACCAGATAAATTTAAGGCATGTTTAGTAGCGAAAGGCTGCTCACAGATACATGGGATCATTACTGTTGAACATATGCACACCATGTTACATAGATGCATATTAGTATGTATGAAAAAAGCTAATGCGCATGCGTTAAACTGTAACGATGCATCCAAGCACTCTGTCTTCAGTCCTCCCTCTGAAGTCTCGCTGATTGTAGCACGTTATATTCTTCTTAACCTCCAAACCACTAAACGCTGAGCAAATATTGTCAAAACCCGACAAGCGACTATCTTGCAGTTGCCAAAGGGTTACGTACCTGAAATCCACCAAACACTATTGTCTAACGTACAAGCGTTCAGATAAACGAGATTCAATCATTAACAAACAAATACAGCATGTAGCATGTTGGTTCTGCTGATAATCCGACAGTTTTAATTACACGTGAAGCAAGTGCAGCCAATTTAAAATCATCAAATCTTTGGTGGAGCGACACATGGTGGCTCCAGCACGACAGCTCCGAGTGGCCATTACAACAAAGAACATTAAAACAGAACTTCTAAAACAAAGAGATAGGTAGCTCTGCAACCTAGTCTCAACTGACGCCAACATCTTCAATAAACGCAGAGGGTGCGTAAACAACTAATCCGTGAAAAAAGTTGAGATGGGGGTCTCCTGGACACCAGACTAACCCGTCAGTACTCGCGCTATGAGCATTTTGCTCACACCATACAGATTTTGTCGTATGGTTTACTCATATCTCAAGATATCTCACTGGTGGAACTTCTACTTTCCTAAAACTATCTTATCATCAATCGTGAAGAAGGATTTAGTCGTCAGTTGAGTTTTTTGTGTTCTTCCTGTG